>MU157826.1:839924-961866 GCA_015657495.1 Crepidotus variabilis | reverse complement strand
TTTTTTCATTTCTACAGCCAGTGGTCGATGTTACATATGGATGGTCTCGAGCGATTGGTTTGTCGAATACTTGTTGTCTTTCTGAAAGAGCCCTTCTTCTATTGTTTTGATTTTTAGGGAAAAACCGCTGGACTCAGCAAACAAGTAGGCATTGGAGAGATATGACTAACTGAAAGCTACTTGTTTAGAATAAAATCGAGAGTCAGCAAAGTCGCCTAAAAGTTCGTACATGACATCCAAGTTAGATCATCCGACTCTCTGAATGCTGATTTCGATACGTAAGCAGTCCTCAAGTTCAGGTTTCGGTGGAGAGTGCGGACAAATCAACGTGACGGTGGGAGCTCAAGACTCGAGTGATATAAACTTTATTAATAATAAACGAAGCACCTACACTATCGAAACACTGTCTTATGGTATTGTCGTTAATAAACATAATGACAGTCAAGCTTCATGTACGAGGATTAGAAATGGAGAAACCACTAAACTGCTCAGAATGTGTACAATTCTAAACAATTTATAATGTGTATCGTTTGCTCTCGTCGAGGAGGCCGACTTCTGTGGCCTTTATTTCTAGGAATTCTCACATCTCAGATAGCTACAAGTAAGGTTTAAATATAGACTCACGAAACGCCACATGTTTGGAGTAGAATCGAGAGACAGAGAGATCACCTACAGGGATACATACGATTAGATGAATGACCACACGAGCGCAAAAACGCATACCCATCATTACATAGAGTCCCTTGTACCCAATTTCTTTGAAAACTCCCATCTTCTCGCCTTCTTTATTTAAGCCCCATATTTGAGGGGCACTGTTGGCGACATCCTCTCCGAAAATTTCACGAAGCGTTTCTTTAACGTTCGAGAGTCTGCGGGTTTGCATAAAGTTAGTAAACGGTAATAAACATCCCAAAGGTTGTTCACCCAGTGCAAAATACCACAACATCGGCAGGAAGTTCTTGACCATCTTCAAATCTCACACTAGACTCCGTAAACGCTTGGATTTTTGAGTCACTCTTAAGTTTGATCTTCTCGTCGATTATATATTGACTTGCTCCGACATCTGACACGTAGAATGAGCAGCGCCTCCTTACATACCCAAAATTACAAGCTTACCGACGTAGAATCCAGCGGCGCGTATGTATATCCAGATGTACAACCCAGTGTCTTTGAAACCCATATTGAGTTTGAAGCCAACTTTCTCCAGGCCCTCGAGGGTTTCTCTGGACCATGGAATTAACATTGCGACTACTCAGGAAGCCCGAAATCTCAAAGCTGACCTATCTTTTTCTGCGATTATCTTGACTACTCGATGGAGAATGCCCGCAGTGACTGGTATGGGAGACGCGACGCCAATCATGTCAGCAACGTGAGTTGGATGTCCGTTTTCATTGTATAAGGCTGTAAGAACAACATTTTTGATGATAAAATCGAGTAACTCGACAAGATAAGAGGCTCACCTCCAAGTAGTAATGGAATTCCATCTTTGCTACTTGTCACATATTTCGAGCCTCTCTGAACCATTGTAACATCTACTCGTTTCTATGAGTAGGCAACAGCAGTGAATGCATCTTCGCTCACCAATCCCGTTTTCTACATACTCAGCAGAGATATCATGAGCTAGGAAAACAAAGTCAGAGCTTGCGTCAAATGAAGAGAGATAAATTCCATGCCTGATGTGCCAGACCCAATGACAACCACTCTCTTTCCAACATGATCTAGAGCAGATTTATGTTCCATTGAGTGCAGCATTTGCCCCTCGAATTTATCCTGTTTCAGAAAAAAATTCCAAAAGCGTGTATCTGCTGTTAAGAGATAAGCGCACCATTCCGGGGTACTTTGGTGTATAAGCCTTTCCGCCTTTCAATCCAACTGCCCATATGACATATTTAACCTCGAAAAGGCGTTCCGATCCGTCAGGTTTTCTAACCTTGACAAACCACAGCTTGGTTTCAGGATGTTGAGTGGCACCTAGTACAGTAGAGCAGGTCCATATATTCAGTTCAAGAGTTTCTGCGTACGATTCAAGCCAATTTGCGAGCTAAATAATCAACATCAGCAAATGGACAGTCCAAAATAACCACGGCATGCCTTCTTTGCTGGGGTATAGACGGGCCATGTCGAAGGAAAGCTAGGGGAAACAATTCTTGGCTTTGGTTTCAAAATTGATCGACAGAACTCACGGAAGGTACGCCAGGGGGTCATGCCCTAGGAGCAAGTATTCGTCATGAACTCAGGTGTGCCACAGCTTCATGAAACTCACAGACTGTTGTATGGAGGCACAAGGCCTCGTATCTGGTCCTCCAGTTGTCACCGATGCGCTCATTCTTTTCAAGAATTAGCGTGTCAAGACCCAAGGCCTTCAATCTTGCGCCGATATTCAACCCGTTATGCCCACCACCGATCACCAGGACAGTTGGATCTCTATCTTCGAATGCGATTTCTTTCTTCCGTTCCTCTTCCCACCTTCCATGGTTTGGGAGAGGGTTTCGGTGGTTCCCTATTTTCTCGGGGTGGCCTTTGATACCTTCAAGTGTCGTGAACACCAAGTTGGCCTTCCAAGTGATTTCGCCTAAAGTAAGCAATTTCGGAGTAGTGTGGGCTTGAGCACTAGCAAGAGGAACAAGGTGCACGATTCCGGTACCATGCCCAACTTCAGTCTCGAAGGTGAAGAAGGCTTGAATCCAGGTGAGGTCGGGGAACGGCTTCTCCAGTGCTGGTGCAATTGACCCAAGCTTCACATTTGACATCTGCATCTTGGCCAGCTGCGATGTCAAAAACTGTCGAATTGTAGATGTACCCTCGAAGGTCCTATAGTCCCATGTCAGAGCCAGCACGTCCCTCCAGTAGACTGGGAATGTGTTTCCAGCCGGAGAAGGAGAAGGAGCTTTTTTACTGCCATCTTTGTCGGATGGCAGGACATCCGAGATGAAGGACGATTGGACGAGTAGGTCGAGGACTCCTTCAACATTATGAACACTGATTTGCCTGGCAAATGCTTCGAGCCAGTTCGAAGATATTGCCTGAACATCAATTTGATCGGATACAGAGGGGTTCCCCAACTTGGAAAGAGTTGGAAGGCATTGCTCAGCTGGATGAGGATCTGCGCGACTGTAAAACTCCATCAAATGGATGCTTGTTAGTAAGGCTGATGCTGCTGATGCTGAGGCAGGTTGGTATGTAGGAAGCGACGGTGAGAGGAGTATTAGAAATCTGCGGAAGTTTAAGACCCTTCTTGTACTCCGAGCTGTAGAATCGAAGTTTGGATGACAATCCTAATTCTCCGCCGATGTCTGGGCCGCTTTCTCGGGCAAAGGAGCTTAGAGTGGATAAAAGAAACTGGGAGAAGCCACTGGTATTACACATGGCATAGCAGACACCAGAGCCAAATTTACCTCGGAACACTGATTGGGTTGGAGTATTGGCGGTATTCAACAAAAAAACCCCCCCAACTCTCTTGGCGTGGTAGGTTGAATCCAGTTGAGTAGAACCTTAACAGATAATGGATCAAATGAAAGTGGCTTTAGGTATAGATACGGCTAAGTGGCTCTAAAACAATGAACTCAATTTTTTTAGTGAGTCGGCAAAATTATCGCAGAACGAAAGAAAGTGTGCTTAAAGAACCACGTAGGTTTCAGCCCACTATTCTATAGTGGAGGTACCGGTCTTCTACCGCGGAAAAAAGATCCCATCTCCTTCACTGTCTGACCAAAGGTCTCCGCCACCACCAACTTTCTGCCTATCCACTTGGGCAGCTTGTTCCGAATTGAAGTGGTTGCATACCTCTTGTCGACCAAGAGTAATGAGGCCCAGTCACCACGATGCCGAATGGCACGACCTGGTGTAAATTTGAGTATGGCGAATAATGTGCTGTTAAGAGATCTCAATACCAATACTCTGGTTGACTGCGTTCATACACATATTCTCGTACAATTCAGCAGCAGCGTCTTTTTGGCCTTTGTCTTTGGTAGACGGCTTCCCAGTCGCTTGTTGCAGCTCTTCAAGTCGTTTAACATATTTCAGCCTCTCACGAAGCTCGGGAGAACCTAGATTGGCGAATGGAAGGCCGATGATAACGACCCCTCGTGCAAGGTCGTCCGCAAAGTTGAGACCTTCGGAAAGTTTTGCACCAATCACAGCGAATAGCAGAGCTCCCTTCTTGCCCTCTTGGGGCTGAAACTGGAGTGTTAGGGAAGCGTGAACATACTTAAAAGGTTCACTTACCTTCCTTGCTGCTGCTGCGTACTCTTGAAGCACTTTATCAACCTCCGAGCTTTCTTCTGGTTCGAAGAAAACCTATAGCGAAAACATCATCAGAATACGGAAGTCGAAGTGAAAAAAAATTACCCAACCTTCTTCTTGACATTGAATTTGTCCATCATCCCACTTTTCGTCCACATATCCTTCGCACCATTCAAGAACCTGTAGGAAGGGAAGAAGACGATAAGGCCCGCAGGTACCATGTTTGCAAAATTTAGTAGGAGCTGGCCCAATTGCGAGATCTAGACAGGATTCAGTTGAGAATTCTGCACGAGAGACTTTTCTCACAATTGTAGGATCTGTTTGATTTTCCGCTTTGAACACGAGTTCTGAACCACCTGGTCCTTTTGACACAACTAAAGCTTGCAAATTCTCTTCTGGAATGATATGATCACACGAAAAGTGGGTAACCCTTTCTACGGGAAGGTAATCAAATAGTTGATTTACAACATCGGATATCTAACGCATGAAAGGTGAGTGGTAACCTAGAAAATGGCCAAATATAAAACATACCGGAGACATCGTCCCGCCTGCCAGCACAACAGATCTCGCTTCCTCAACAATCTCCATAAAGTGCGGCGATGGGTTGAGAAGCTGATACCTAATGGCTATAGTGTCTTCTTGACCCGGACGACTGACTAGAGAAAGTGTAACACGGCCATCTAGAAGTCTGTGAGTCATTGAGTAAGAAAAGCACTCATAGACAAACCATCATTGGTGTTCATGAGTGCTAACATGAAGTCCTCGACGACATGCAAAGGTGGCACCATCCCTTTCCGAATTTCCTTTTTCGTTGATGGATCTAGAAAGCATTCATGGCGAGATACATGAGACCGAGGACAAGAGGCTACTAACCCGTGTCTTTCTCTGCCTGTTTATCCGCATAGCTAGCTATCTTTCGGGCAACCTCAATTGTAGCCAGAGTCAAGAAGGCGTGGCGTTTTGTTGAAATAAGTCTACGTACTTTGCTTGTCTTCAAGTAAGACTCAATCTCCAGGAGGTTGATCCCACCAACCTTCTTGCCCAGTCTACCAATCAACTCGCCGGGTGTCATAACCTCCGTTTTATCGTTTCCAGAAGAGGACTTTCGGGAGGCTTGCCATTCTGCCAAGTATTTCTTTAAGGCATCGAGGAAAATCACCAGCCGTTTGAGATGAAGCATATTGATCGCTGACAGCCGGGTTTTGAATCGTGCGACATAAACGCAGACCTGATGGAAGGAGAGAATCAAGACAGTGGAGGAGAGGTTGACTGTAGATAACGATAGGAGGGTGGGTATGAGATCTAGAGGGACATCACCCTCGTCTTGAGAACCAAACGATTTAGGCGAAAAGGAAAACATACTATGTGCCTCATCAATTAGGACGATCTGATCCTTGAGGTTGATTCCTAGAGCTTCTCTGGCGGATTTTTGCAGCAAGAGATTATACGGTAAAGTCACAAGCTACAGCCACTATTCTAGCAGCGTATCTTGTTGAGGTTTGAAGTAAGTACCTGGGCCTGAGGAATAGCACGCCTAGATCCAAAATAAGGGCATGTATTAAATAATCTTCCTGCAGACGCCAAGTCTTCAATATCTTTTGGTGACGCCTGCGGATAGCATGAGGAACGAGCGCGAATTGAGTTACATTCCACACACCAAAATTTGGTCCCGAAAATCGAGCAACTTCTCCTCCTCCGCAGTAGTTGGTAAATGAGGGCATCTTTTTTCGTCCTTCTCTATGCTGTCCTCAAGAATGTGCGTTTCATTGAGAAGAGTGTGCTTACCTCCAAGCAGCTCCCGACATGCTTCATCTAAATCTCTGGCTTTCGCGCGAAGATTATCGTTAATGCAAAGCTGCTTTCTGGATCCTAGCGAAACGGTTCGTGTGGATGGTATACTTTCTGAAGTGTCTCTTTCGTCGTCGTAGATAGAGCGCTTTGCAGGAATTGTTGGGGGATGATAGTCCATTACTGATATTTCTCTGTGTTTTATTTTCAGCCTGCTGAGTTCGGGCAAGATCTGCGACAGCTGAGAGTGCGTTCGAGAGGCGTAGTATATCTTTGTACAGTTAAATTCTTCTTCGTCCTGACCATATCTGCTTCCAGGGATATGACCCATCTCAACCCTTTAGTTCGTTCGTCAGTTGACTTGAACATATGAAGAAGATTATAACTGACTTGGCCATCAGCGCCCTCAAAGCAGGCGAAATGTGCATTTCTCCGTCTGCGGTCTCTCCTTCCTCTGTCTCGGGTAGAAACCGATCGTCGTTTTCCTCATTTGACAACGTTTGGTTCATTTCTGACACAACTTTCTTGGGCAAGTAGATCAGAGAATACGCATCGATATCTAGTATCTGACTTCACCTGTCTCTTGACAACTCTCGCTTTGGCTGCTCTTCTGAGCATCTCCTCCCTCCGCCTTGCTTTCGCGAGTTTCTCTTCGTATTCCCTCTCATCAGCCTCCATCTCGCGACGCATACGCGCCAATGTCTGTTCAATGACCCAGTCCTTCGCTGAAGTCAATGATACGCGTGAATACGTGTTATTTCAACGAGACCGACATACACACGCACACACTTACCTTCAACGTCACCCCCAGCCACCTCCATCTTGCCCTTCTTGCCACGTTCGCGCTCGTCAGACAACCATGTCAGCGACGCGCATAGCAAACTTAGTGTTTTGCCCTTGAGAATTTTCGACATTTCGTCTTTCTTTTCACAAAAATGACAAACTCACGGTTCCTGTTGGGCTTTCTACGATGGTAACCTTCCTCGCCTCAATGGACTCGTACAGATGTCGCATAAGTTGGGTCTGGATTTCGTATGGCGGATCGTAGGGAAATAATGGAAAATCTGTTGGGGTGTGTAGATGCAAGTTCATCGCATATTTTACTTCAAGAAAATATTGCTTCAAACAGCCCAACGAGCCTCGAGGTGAAAGTGTTTGCGGTGAAAGGCAGAAAGTTGTTTGCGCGGATCAATGCGTCACATGATTATATGAGCCGTGTGAGGCGGAACGTCATGATGATGCCGTAGTGACGAACAAGGCGATCATCAGGTCAAGAAACTCAATGTTTAAAGTGGCAGCGAGGAATAATAATAACTAAAAAGAAAAACAAAGCTATTCAATGGAAATGCGAAATGTGGTTTATGGTAGAAGTACAGTAAAGCAAGATCAGTGTGTATGTTGACTTGAGCAATCATGAGTCGTGTGGAAGAAAACAAGAACATAGTGTAAACTGAAGTTTGAAAGATGTGGTCTGGTAGTACAACATTTGATCCTGCTGATGCGGCGCGTGTGAGTTTTCCTGCACTTTGGGTTGGTCTCCTCGTAGAAGATAATGGTTGATTATAGAGAAGAATGAGCCATAAGGTGCAGCATCTACTTCCGAACAGCTCGGGTTCCTCGGATGGATGGCGATGAGGGTGTATCAGGAATGAGGAAGATCGCGAGTTCAGCTCCTAGAGTAACTCCAATGTCTATTACTACACCTGAACAGAAACATGAAGCCCTAAACCAACTTTACCATCCAACTTGCTCACCTGAACTTAATAACTTAGCGATTGTCCAAGTTATAGAGAGCGATGATTTTCGAAGAAATCTTTCAGCCAATCTTCAGCATCGGCGTATTCGAGCTTTAAGGTCCTCAACAGCTTGCGCATAACATCCATGGCTTCGCCTTGTGTCATGTCCTTATCAAGTTTCTCGTCTCGACAGGCGCCGCAATGTTGGATCTTCTCGCAAAGTCGCTGCACTCGATCAAGACCAAGAGCTGCGGATGAACCTTTCAGGAAATGCCCTCTACTCGATAGCTGTAGAAGGTCTTGATTTGCGCTACGATGGATATAAGGAGCGAAAAACAATATTCAAAAAGTTCAAGCTTACAAATAAGTATCCATCTCCTTGAATGTAACTTTGACTTGGTCGAAGTAATCATATACCATATCTTTGGAGAACTCTCTTTCCTCGGGATCATCATCCAACTCCAAGATTTGACCAAAAGTTTCCTCAAAAACTTGCTCCAAATGGTCACATTCCTAGTAGCAAGATGGTGTTATGTCGGTTAAACAGCTTATTGGAGACCGATGTTGGATGTACCTCTAGTTTATAGAATTCTGAGCCTTCGACGGCCTTGTAAACCTCGCGCTCTGGCTCTGGAGTGGGCAGCTTCGTTTTAGGTTCATCGGCTGGCGATGGCTTCTTCGCCAGTTCTGCAGGCTTATCCTTCAGCTTGGGCGACTCTGCTCGTATCTCTGTGACTGTTGATAGTTCTGGAGCTGAGCGCTTTGCCGCTGGAATATCATCTTTAACATCCTTGAGCGGAGAGCGATCGCTGAGAGGTGGTGGAGGGGTCAAGATAGGCATCAGGACAATAAAGCGGAAACAGATGGGAAAGGTCGAGCAGCGGGTCAAGGCAAATAGCAACCAGACCGGGGCGTAGGGGCTTCTGTAGTACCAGACGACTGCTGTAAATGGATAACCAAAGGATTTATCATTTTGTTCTCACAATCAGTCACAGAAAATTCGTCACAAAAACATGACCTCATCCCCACGTGTAGAACTCTATAAGTTTAACTAGATTATCGCTCGTTTCCGAAGATCTGCAATCTCCTGTTGACTATAACCCAGCTCCTCCATTACCTGTAAAATACGCCTCCGTGATCAACAATATGAACGTTGCCATTCAGACTTACCACTTCTGTATGCTCAGACAACCAAGGCGGTGGTAACCGCATATCCATTTTCCGTCCGTTATACGTCACTGCGGGAGCAACCAGTTTGATTTTCCCTGCGCGAGGGTGCTGTTCCAGAAAGGCACGTAACATGTTAGCCATACCCACTTCATCGATACCGAAAGGTCTAGAGCCCATCCAGATCTGAACAACACTCACGTCTACTTCTGTTGTCACTTTCCGGGCAATCGCCTAAATTAAGCTGAATCAATATTCGAGCCTTCGTGTTGCCGGCTTCCAGATGGAAAGCTCGGATAAAAGTCGAGGCATACCTGGGGGTGCTTGAACGTCTGTTCGATGTTGTTGATTGGTCCAAACGGAACTCTAAACCCCCCATTAATTTGTTATAACCGACATGGGGGCAAGTCTCCGCTACGCACCCGACACCAGTAAAACGCTCAAGCCAATGCTCTCTATCTTTCTTCATCAGGACATCCGTAATGACCTTTATTAGTTCCGCCCGGTTCCTCACGCGAGCGTCATTTGTCGCGTACTTGGGGTTGCTGGCTATCTCTGGGATTTCGAGAACTTTCTCGGCCAGCGTTTTGAACTAAAAATGCCAAGGAGGTGGCATGTGGCAGTACAACGGTCACCGTGAAGTTGGTGCAATGGTCGAAGTTAAATATCAGGTGAAAGATATTGCGAAGGGTTTATCAGTCAAGAAAATGGGTTTAAGGAGGCTTGAACCAACCTGCTTATTATTTCCCGCACCAATCATGAGAAGACCGTCCTTACAGGGAAACACTTGATACGGCACAATGGACGGGTGAGATGTCCCATGACGAGATGCCTCCTGCCCAGCTATCAGATAGTTCGACGCGATGTTTGCCAATCCTGCAATCTAACCATAAGGTTGTTAGTTCGTCTCGTAACCAAAAGGTGCAGCGAATACCTGGAAGCTTTACCTGTGATTCGAATAAATTACAATCGATCCATACCCCTTTGTTGGTCTGCTGCCGCGATAACAGAGCCGCCATAATGGCCCCATGAGCGTACAAACCTGTCGCTATGTCCGTCGCCGCAACGCCAACTTTTGCGGGTGGACGATCTGGTTCACCAGTTCTGCAAAATGAAACATATGATCTCGTTGGGTCTTGACCATATATAGAGCAAAAAGTCGCGTCGTACATGTGCATAAGACCAGCTTCACCTTCTATCACGACATCGTATCCTGCGGCACTTTTGTACGGTCCAGTCTGTCCATAACCTAATGGCGAAACAACGAGGAAAAGCATAAGTAAAGTTGTGACAACCACATGGAAGAGAGGCTAGATTCGCACCAGTTATGGACGTGTATATCAGACGTTCGTTCAGCTTTGAACAATGTTCCCACCCGAGGCCCATGGTAGAAAGTTTCCCTGAAACGAAGTTCTCGACAAGCACATCGGACTGTTTCACGAGCTTCTTCATGATCTCTAGGCCCTCTGGGGTCTTAAAGTTCACAGTGATGGATCGTTTGTTCCTATTCACCGCCAGGAAATAAGCAGACTCCGGGGGTAGGTGTGAAGAAGCACCCGGCGAGTCTTTAATAATGGGTGCACCAGGAGGAAACCATGAGCCTATGTTTTTGTAGAAGCGTGAACTTAGTGAATAGCCGTAGTCAAGACATAATGAACACGAGTTCCGTTGTCGCGCCTGCACGTACGCGTATCGTCCCCTCTAGAAACTTCTTCAACCTTGATCACATCCGCTCCAAGGTCAGCCAGCAACATAGTGGCTGTTGGGCCTGCAAGAACGCGCGTTAAATCCAGAATCCGGATCCCTTTCAAAGGAGGTGGAATGCCTGGCCCATAAGGGATGGCAGGGGCCTCAGGTTTCTTGGGAGCGGTTTCATAGTATCTTGGCCTGCCAAATATTTCGATGAACCGAGGTCGGTGACATTGAGGGATTGGGGCTCTGAGCAGCCTTGACATGGTCAGTGTATAGGCGAAAGCCGTTTGATGCGGCCAGTGGAAGCTTCTTCGACGCGTGTTGGGAGAGCGGACCGGAGACTGATCGGCGTGCCCCATGCCTGTTGTGACTTCCAGCACACCCACCAACTCCCCTCTGCGCAATGCCCCAGGACTACCTATTATTGAGTGGGGAAAGGTCGCTACTCAAGTAAGACGGTCAAACTCGTATGAAAAACTTGTGCTTGAACCTTGTTCAGGAATCACTATGGATCTGAGAACGACCTTGCGAAGATACTTGCTCAGTCCCCTCGGTTGAGGGCAAATGAGTATAATGCCATTGAGCTCATTTTTGGTTGGTGCATATTTTACAATACGCTATGTCATATATTTGCAATTTAACTTCTATCTCAGGCCTAGAATCCAATGGTTCAGCACACCTTCTCTTAACCGCCCAAGATGCGTTCAACCTTCCGAGTTCTGTCTGGCGTGGGCGTCGCGCCAATAGTTCAGACTATCTGACGTCTGAAGAGTTTGAATCTCTGTCACCCATTCAGTTCCCAACTATTGACGATTTGGCGAACAAGCTCAGGTCGCTGCAACCCAAAAAGGCAGGGAAAAGTTCGAAAGCGAACCGTGCTTTTTTTGCTGGCGCCCAAGATCCTTATCGAGCTGCTTTTGAGCATGGAAGGTATGTAAATGATTTCTTTTCCTTGTTATCCATTTTATATTACAGACTAAGATGTATATTTTGCAAGAATGCTATATGGTATCTTGAACAACACAATGGACGCAGCAAAGTACGGCATCGAAGACACATCCTGGACGAGGAAAATACGGATTTGCTCATTTATGTTCAATGTCAAAAGTCCAGATGGAAGGCCAACTACTGAGAGAGAAGCGAACCCTGACGTTCTGGACTTCGGATTTTGCGAAAGCCATCTACCAGATTTAAGCCCGAACACCGCGACTGCGATGCATGTAGTGAACAAAAAGAATCTAATGCTTAACCGGAGAAAGCGAGCGATGCAGGTACGAAGCAACATATTTATTTGAATAAACTTAAATTGAAGTAGTTTTCAGGCCTTTAGATTTGGTGAAAGCAGGCCAAAACCTTTGGGTCTGGATATTGGAAAAGATTTAGCATTCCTGAAAGACTTTGAAGAGGCTCAATCCAAAAACCCGATAATTCTTCTTGTCTGCAAAGAAGATATCACAAAAAACTTTCTTTCCAAAATCGGTATTGACACAAGTCGGTGGAAATCAGGCATTCAGGATCTCCTCATGCCGAACCTTGGCTCGGTATCTTCGCAAAGGTATCCAAAATCAGAATTATCCTCCCCAGGACCTGATTGGAGAAACCAAAGAAGAGATCGTTCAAGATCCCCAGGACGACGGACATACGAGTCGTCGAGGAGTTCAAGCTATACTGCGTCTTCCTCCTCAAGATACCCCTCTGCAATTTCTTCTCGAGATACCAGCTATGTAACATCCCCAACCCCAACCACGGCTCCTGACTTGCCTGTCAGAGCACATTATCCGCCGGTCTACACTTTAGATATCTGGCAACTGTATTCCAAACTAATGCAAACTCATTTGGGTTATGATGATTGGATTCTAGATATCGGACGAGCTTTGGGACTGGAAATGGAGGACCGGTGGTGTGCAGGAAATGAAGCAGTGTACGTTTGTATCTAAGGTTTGATGCCTTGTATACTTACAGCTTGTATAGTCTAGCGCTGAAAATCTTCCAGTCGATGGTGTCTTCGTCTTCAATTGACCAACAACGAGCCGAGAGGATGGCGTCGCTGCAAAGATTAAACATTCGACCAGGCACGCTAGAGTTAACACCCGTCCCCATACCTGAGGACGCATTTGGAGGCAACGAAGTAGGTTCCGATGACGATGAAGACCCCAATAATGCTCCTGTGCGGTCGGTTGTGGAACAGGTTGCACACAATCACCACGATGAAGACTCAGACCCCGACGGCTTCTTCAACGATTCAGATTCGGATTGAAGTATTTATCAAAATACTTGTAATTTTTGACAAACAGTCGTGAAGGTCATGGGAGTGTAGTTCCTCGAGATACAAATATAAGAGAACGCGAAAATTAGGTAGTCAATGCAAGTTGTAATGTACAATTCTGGTGGTTTTGTCGGCCGTAGGTAAGCCAGTCGTCCAGACGGGATAGGTCGGGATGGTTTCGCAGCTGAGGAGGACAATTAAGGCAACATCTTTGAAGTGAGTGTAGACCTTACGGTTGTTGATTATAGAAAGTCTGATTCGGAGCTATCAAGGCTGCTCCTGGACGAGATACTAACATTAGACGACAGACTGGGTTGTCGTGAATGCCGTCGAGGTGACTAAATGAGATATTAAGAACACAGCTACACGCTACGCTTGAACATTCATCTACGTACATTAGGTGAATCGAGGGGGAAGTCGAATGACGAGCCTCTGCTTGTCCAGAATGTTTTCAAAGGAATTTCCTTTGGCCGTGTTTGCGACTGTGGTTCCACCATCGGTGTGTTGAGCATTAGGGTTACAAAGTTTGTGATTGAGCCACTGTAGGACCTCCGGTGTGATGATTGCATTATGAGTGTGTTAGATATACGAGAAGTGAGGGAACAAGGAAAGGAAACGCGATGCACAGCAGGCGTAGTGCGGGATCGCCTATATGACCGTGTGTAAGAAGCGCAAAGTCGTTCGATCGCTCCATTGGCGGAACTAGCCGGTGCATGGCGTCATGACCGAACGGGCGCTTACTTGCTCCGCTTATCTGATGCTTGGTGAGCAAGCCGAGGTTGTATCCGAACCGACTACTTTGAGCTATCTAAAAACTATGTCACAAACGCAGCTGAAAACAGCGATCGTTACTGGCGCATCTTCAGGTACGCCTTATTGACTTCATACTTTACGAGATCAAAGACGTCACCGTTCACGCATTCACCTTCCAGGCATCGGAAAGCACAGCGCGATTGCGCTATCAAAAGCAGGATGGAATGTGGTTTTGACAGCTCGACGATTAGGGCATTTGATGGACACTGCAACGCTTTGTCCAGGCCCAACTCTTGTACTGGCCGCTAACATTACAGACGAAAATGCAGTCGAGGACATCTTTAACAAGACTATTGAAGCCTTTGGTAAAACTGTTATCTGCTATCTACATTTGAAATATGTAGTCCTGATTTTCTTGTCGCCATAAAGGTCGCTTGGATCTTCTGTTTAATGTGGGCATTTCAAATCAAATCGAGGAATTCTTTCAGATAATTGATTCTACTGTGTATTTCCAGAACGCTGGCGCAAATGCGAAAACGGTCCCCATCGAGTCCATGTCTCTGGAAACATTTCAGAGCGTAATCAATGTCAATGTAATTGGTACGTTTCTGGCCACGCGCCAGGCAATCAGGATTTTTAAGACGCAAGAGCCTCGCGGAGGTAGGTCCATTTCTGCAGTCTTGTATGACTTTTATCAGGTTAACTACCCATAATCTATCAGGGAGGATAATCAATAATGGATCGATATCCGCGCACACTCCTCGCCCACATACTGTTCCGTATACAGCGTCTAAACATGCGATTACAGGACTCACAAAGTGTACGGCTCTAGATGGGAGGGCGTTCAATATTACTTGCACTCAAATTGATATAGGTGATGAACGTTCCTCATACAAACGGTTTGGTGACGGCACTGATTTATCATGTACAAGGAAACGCGCTGACTGATATGGCTACCATGGGGTCAGGGGCGTTGCAACCAGATGGCAACGTCAAGCCCGAAGCGACTTTCGATGTCGAGCATGTTGCAAGCACGATTGTTCACATCGCCAGCTTACCCCCAGATGTGGCAGTGCTGGAAGTTGTTATCATGTAAGTTTCTGCAAGTGCGCAAATGGTAAGGTTAGATGTTGACGTTAATGTAGGGCGGCACGCGCGCCATATGTAGGACGAGGTTGAGTTGAAAGTAGAGTTTGAAAAAAAAATGCCAATATAAATAGGGGGCCGGAATAAGCGGACCGCCCACAAGTGACGTACGAGCAGCGTGGAAGCAGCTTGTCCTGCACTTCCAACTCCTCCAGACTTTCATCCGGAGTGGACCACTGTTATGCTTGCTTTACTCAGAAATTATCATAGAGGAGCCCCGTCTCCAAAGCCAACTCTTTTCCCGACAATATCTTCCAGGGCTTTTCACAAGAACGTTTCTCACCTGCACCGATCGTATCTCTACGTTCCATGTTCCTCTGAAAAGATGCTCGAAAAGTCTCTCAAGTGCGGTTCAGATGTCGTTATATATGATTTAGAGGACAGTGTGTCGCCAAAACCTGAAGATAAAGCGGCTGCGAGGAGGAGGTTAAAGAGCTTCTTGAGGGTATGTCACTATATTTGGTGTTCAGAGAAGAAAACCTGAGAGCATATCACAATAGGACAGGTCGGAGTCGGGGTTGAAGCAAATGAATGTCTCTGTTAGGGTTAACAGTGTATCAACACCGCTTTTCCAGCAAGACATTGCAGATATTGTGAGAACATTCGACATAATTTTCACCACTTCGTTTTCAGGCTTATCGCTTACTTTCAGGTTTCTGAGTCTCTAGTAGACTCCATTGTTCTGCCAAAGATACACTCAAAAGACGACTTGGATATTGTGGCTGCGGCAGTGTCTCGGGCGAGAACTAATTTCGATCAGAAACCACTTGAAATCATCCCCAGCATTGAAAGTGCGAAAGGAATGTTCAATATCGGGTCTATTGCCGCGTGGTCCCCAAGCGCGACAGGGAACAGTCGGGGAGGTGTGATTTCCGCTTTAATGGTATGTCTGAACTCTCTGCGGCATGATTTTCGGCTTGCAGTTAACCCTTGGTCGGAACAGTTTGCTGCTGAAGATTGTCGGTCTTTCTTCGTCAAGTTGCTTTGGTCAAGCTTCTTCCTGACATAGAAGACGACAGATTGTGCGGACACGAAAATTATTAGGACAATCACTCGTCATGAGCTGCTGTATACGAGGTCGCAGATTGTTATTACAGCGAAGGCTTTTGGGCTTGAAGCTATTGACATGGTATGCATGAGGTCTACACGCTTGCTCTTCGACAAGAAATCAACTATTAGTCAGGTTTGTATCAACTACAAGGATCCGGAATTCCTGAAAGATGAAGCATCAGAGGCCCGGCGGCTAGGGTTTACTGGCAAAGTAGGCGCTCTGCCCCCTGATATTCGTTGGGGGCCTAAGCGATGATCTAATTCTAGCAAGCTATACACCCAACTCAGATAGAGGTAATCAACAAGGCATTCGTTCCGACTGCGGAAGGTAAGATTTTGTATAACTTCCTCTTGCGTAAACGGGTTTACCATCTCTCAGAGATCCACCTAGCAGCTAGAATTGTGAAGGCGATGGATGAGGCTCATGGTGCGCAGAGAGGAGCTGTGGGCTTGGACGGCGTGATGATAGATGCGCCCATGATTCTTCAGGTAAGCTCATTTTACAATCTTAGTCTCATGGTTAATGATGCATGGCGTACGGTCAGGCGCAAATTACTCTGAAGGTTGCCAAAGATGCTGGTCTAGACATCCCGTCGGTTTGATGTAATTTAAGCCCTGCTCGAAAGTTCCACTGTCTTTGTCTAGCCAATCAAATGTGAAATACATACATTGCTACCATTGAATATTTAAAAAAATCTGTAGTGAGACGTTCGTTCTTCCGTTGCTTGACGCTGAGCGCTTCTCAGGCGTCAAACAGCGAGAGTCCAACACAGCCACGAGTGTACCTCTTTGCGGATGACTCTGACTTGACTCTGGTAATTATCGATCGAATATCGAATACTCGTGTTCCTTGTTGCCATTAAAGTCTTATTTCTACATTTCGGCGGTTTCTTGGCCCATCTGGTTATTGTTCAATGTCTACTTTGGAACGATATGTTAGCGACAATGCTCTTCGAGTAAGTGAATTGTTATTTAAAGCAATGTACAGAATTTTAACGAGGATAGTTATTCGGGATTGCAGACAGGAGCATGATTGAATACGTTATAGCGTCAGGTATATTCATTTTTATTTTCAATGCCGCAGCTTTTGTTCATTTGCCATTCCCATAGCTTCGTCGTCCAAATCTCCCGAAAGTCTTTTCGCCTCACTCAACGCTTCTGGCTTACCAGACACTCCAGACGCTCATCAATTTGCAAGTGAGCTGTACAAAAAAGCTCCTCGGAAGCATAAACACAAGTCGGGGTCTGACTCGGCCAGGAAGCAAGCCGAAAAAGAATCAAAAGCTCTTCGGTCTCAAAAGTTCGGATTTCTGTTGGATGAGGAGGGTGATAAGGACGTTGTTCCTCTGAAAAAAGACAAGGGGAAAGGCAAAGAGAAGGAGAAGGATAAAGACAAGCGCGACAAGCATATTCGTAAGAGAGAATACGACGCCAAGGAGTGGGAAGACGAGGAGGAGGTAGAGGAACCAAGGAAGAGACGGAAGGGTGACGAAGAGGATGATTATACTGGAGGTGGCAGGGATGAAGGGATGGATGTAGAAGATCAAGAAGACGAAGAGGCACGGATGGAACGAGAAAGAGAAGAGGACCTACGAGATCGCGACGCATTTGCTGAACGCGTGCGTGAACGAGACAAGGAAAAGCAAAAGAAAGTCGTCGAGGATCGATCCACTAAGGGTGCCGCCGCCATTGAAGCAGCGTCTCGTCGACAGCTTGCAGACGATGCTGAGGCTCGGACTGTCGCCATGCCGTCTCTGCGTCTTCATTCTCGCCAAGAGTACTTAACGAAGCGCGAGATGCAGCAGATTGAACTGCTGAGGAAAGAAATTGCGGATGACGAGGCGCTATTCTCTGGTATGAAGATCTCAAAGAGGGAGCGCAAGGATATGGACAGGAAGAAAGAGCTACTGAAGTTGGTTGAAGAAAGGCTTAAAATCAACGACAGGTGGGACGGTTATGCTCTTCCAGAGGACTACATCACCGAGCAAGGCAAAATTGACCGGAAGAAGAAAGAAAATGCTCTGTACAAGCGCTACGAGGAGGCTAAGCCCAAGGACGACCAGTTTACTACCGACATTGACCAATGGGAAGCTAGTCAAACACGACACAGTACCTTCAAGACTGGTGCGATGGACAAGGCGGAAATCGTTGACGACTACGAGTTCGTCTTCGACGAGAGCCAACAAATCAAGTTCATAATGGACACCTCGCTACCGGGCACAACTATGTCCGCTGCAGACAGGTTACTTCAAGCCCAGATAGACGAAGTTGAGAAACGAGGTTTGTGTAATATTTTTCAACAACATTGGACTTGTGTTCATCAAATTCTCTAGTGAAAACGATTGAGGAAACGCGAAAAAACCTCCCAATTTACGGTTTCAAGGAACAACTTATTGAGGCTGTCAAAGCGCACCAAGTGCTCATCGTGGTGGCGGAAACAGGGTCCGGAAAAACTACACAACTGCCCCAATACCTTCACGAAGCTGGCTACACGGCAAATGGTCAGAAAATCGGATGCACTCAACCTCGTCGTGTCGCCGCCATGTCAGTTGCTGCTCGAGTGGCTGAAGAAATGGGCACCAAGGTTGGCTATGAAGTTGGTTATTCCATTCGATTCGAGGATTGCACAAGCGACAAAACAGTGCTCAAGTACATGACGGATGGTATGCTCCTTCGAGAGTTTCTGACGGAGCCTGATTTGGCTGGCTACTCTGTGTTAATCATCGACGAAGCTCACGAAAGAACGTTGAGCACGGATATTCTTTTCGCTTTGGTGAAGGTTGGTTAGGTGGTTTGACGATGCTGCGTTATGTTCTGATTGGTTTGTATCAGGATATTGCAAGGTTCAGGCCAGACCTTCGGGTTTTGCTTTCCAGCGCTACTGTGGACGCCGACAAGTTTAGCGAGTACTTTGATGATGCTCCAACGTTTTACGGTATGCATCACCTTTCGCTTCATTAATTTTATCTGATCCAATTTGCATCAGTTCCTGGTCGCCAGTATCCAGTCGACATCCATTACACACCTCAACCCGAAGCAAACTACCTACATGCTGCCATTACCACCATTTTTCAAATCCACACTACACAACCCGGCAAAGGTGATATTCTTGTCTTCCTCACAGTAGGCGCCTTCTGTTTCGTGAGACACTGTGTTGAACTAACGCGTCTTCTGTCAGGGTCAAGAAGAAATCGAAGCTTGTCATGAAAATTTGCAAGAAACGGCCAGAGCGCTTGGAAATAAAATTAAGGAATTAATTATCTGTCCGATCTACGCCAATTTACCCAGTGACATGCAAGCCAAGATTTTCGAACCGACTCCCGAAGGAGCGAGGAAGGTTGTGCTGGCTACGAACATTGCCGAGACGTCTATCACCATCGATGGTGTCGTATACGTGATTGATCCTGGTTTCGTCAAGCAAAATTCCTACAATCCTCGAACAGGCATGTCGTCGCTCATCGTTGTTCCTGTACGTTCATCCTCTTTTATATTGTCACCTTTTGCTCACAAAATCTTAGTGTTCCCGAGCATCTGCCAACCAGAGAGCTGGTCGCGCTGGCCGTGTAGGACCTGGAAAAGCTTTCCGGCTCTACACGAAATGGGCTTTCGCTAATGAACTTGAAGCCAACACTGTACCGGAAATTCAACGAACGAACTTGGGAATGGTGGTTCTGTTGCTCAAGTCCCTCGGGATTAATGACCTGATTGGCTTCGAGTTCCTTGATCCGCCCCCTGGTGAGACATTAATGCGTGCACTGGAACTTTTGTATGCATTAGGTGCATTGAATGATCGAGGGGAGCTGACGAAGCTTGGTCGACGAATGGCTGAGTTCCCTGTCGATCCTATGTTATCGAAAGCCATAATTTCGAGCGAGAAGTACTCTTGCACAGACGAGGTACGATTTCTAGCTTACCAGATAATCCAGGCTTGATTTGAATTAACACATCATTAATCTATAGGTTCTCACAATTATTTCTATGTTGTCGGAATCTGGGTCGCTCTTCTATCGGCCCAAAGACAAGAAGTTGCACGCTGACCAAGCAAGACAGAACTTTGTGCGAGCCGGAGGGGATCATTTTACATTGCTCAACGTTTGGGAGCAGTGGGCAGAAACAAACTTCAGCCAACAATTCTGCTACGAGCAATTCCTTCAGTTCAAGAGTCTCAGTCGTGCCCGCGATATCCGAGATCAATTAGCAGGTCTTTGTGAACGCGTGGAAATTGTTATTCAAGGCAACCCCAACACGAACGACATATCCCCAATTCAGAAGGCGATCACCGCTGGATATTTCTATAATACTGTATGTCTTGATTCCGATTATAAAAACGTTATATTTATATCTCTCCTTCAGGCACAATTGCAGAAGACTGGCGACTCTTACCGCACTTTGAAAACCAACCATACGGTGTATATCCATCCTTCGTCCAGTTTATTTCAGCACCAGCCACCTGTGAAGACTATGCTCTACTACGAGCTTGTTATGACTACCAAGTCATACATGCGACAAGTTATGGAAATCAAGCCCAACTGGCTGATGGAAGGTGTGTTTCTTGTTTATAGTATGCCATAGACCGTTAGTGATGGCATGAAATTTCTAGTTGCACCTCACTATTTCAAACCAGCAGATCTCGAACAGCTTGCGCAAGGAGACAAGAAAATGCCAAAAGCAGCAGGTACCTCCAGCCACATTGCAACACCCGCGTAATCCTTCATTTTGCAGTAGTATATCGTGGCGTGTGATAGATAAAGCCTAGCAGTAGTGAGATATGAATATGTGGTTGGAAGAAAAAGGGTACACGATAGAAACCCACAGCATGAAAGCATAAGAAAACATTGCAAAAATATGAGAGAAGACTGAAAATAAAAAGGCTAAAATAAGGCGAAAATGTAAGCCTCCAAAAGAGGTGGAATGAACAAATCAAGACCAGTCAGGGAAAGTGTAGTCATCGATATCGCCCTCAAGATCGTAATGAGAGAACCCATGTTTCCCGCATTCACGTAGCTTCTCCAGCGTCAGGTTTGGATCGTCGAGCACGCTAACGTCGAAGGCGTAGATCAACCCCTTGGTATTGGTATTCATGGGAAGAGATTCGAGTAGGGGAGGTGTTGCAAGACGAACGGAGTCGTCAGTCGTATCGGACGAGCCGGAGGTGCTGGAGTAGTACATTGACAGGTCCGGCGATCGCAAGGGATTGGACTGCAGAAGAGAAGTTTGTGTTGTAGGTAGTAATGAGGGCGAGAGCCTCGCGCGGATATTGTGTTCATGTGTGGCGGGTATTTCCACAGACTCCATATGGACGTCAATGACTTCTCGAGGCTTGTTGACCCCTTCCGTCACACTCTGAGGTAAAGGCGAGGTAGATTCGAGAATTGTTGCGCAGTGAGTGGGAGATCCTGAAACGGCTGGTTTCAACTCGGAGGCAGATCGTTCCGATTCTACTAAGGATAGAAGGTTCTCAAGAGGTGCCGCTGGTTCTTGGGTTCCAGGGCGGCTTGTGCTCAAGGGATTGGAAGCGTTGGCTGGGATGTCCCGGTCGACAAAATTCTTGATAAGGCTGTAAGCAGTAGCAATAGGATGTGGTATGTGTTCCTCATATGAATCTTCTGAAGATGGTTGGGTGGTCAGAAGAGGAATTGAATCTCCAGCTTGAGGAGTGGTAACCCAAATCTCTGGATCTTGTGACTGCTCGACAGGCAGTTTAAGCATCGAGACATCGACGTCGGGGCTATGTCTGAGAACATTCGGAGGTGTAATGGGACTATCATCTTGTGGTAATGATTTAATCTTCGAGCCCTCTTCTGCAGGCGTAGTCGGCATAGTAGATAGTTGCGGATTGATCTCTGGTGCCGCGACAGCTGATGGAGGGCCTGCTGTCTGAACCTTGGAGTGTTCAAGATTCCCCATGATACTATCTCTGGGCGATGAAACTTGGGCATCCGACCCGGCGAGAATGTCTGATTGGCACTCGTCTAACTCATCCAACTCCAGGGCAGCTTCAACAGAAGCTTCCTCAATGAGAGTATCGTCAAATGTTGATCCATCATGATCGATCTGCATCTGTGAAAGCGATTCATTTCTATCTGCCGCTATTTCATAAGGGATTGATATTGACAAGGATTCGAGTTGTTCAAAATCGGTTTCAGGTGCGGGTGCGGATGGGGGCTGGTATAGAGCTTGCTCTGTTGGCTGAACTGTATCGTCCGGTACTGACAGAGCTGACTGCAGAGCAGTGATCTGCGAGAATACGAATGCTACGTGTCGCGACTTTGCAAGTAATTCAGTTTCATCCTCGATAGGTAAATGTGCGCCTATCGATGTGGAAGGGACCGGGGATCCCTGGATCTGACCACCAATCAGATTAGACGTTGGAAATCCTACAAGGGAAGGAACTGGAAGCAGATCAGCCTTGAATCAAGGTTAAAGGGAAGAGTTGAGGCGCATACATGGAAGGCGATTAATTTCTTGAGAAGCTCCTGTAATTTGTTCGTATGTTTCTAAAGCGTTGAGCTTTAGCACCTTTAAAACCAAAGTTCGAGCATCCTCTCGAACTGGGAAAACTTTCTGGACACCCATTTCAACGTCGAGATCCTGCTGAATACGCGATTCTTGGGTGTCCCCTGCTATGTCTTTGTGCTGGTGATCCAGAAGAATGGGTACCGTCTGATCTTCCACCATCGAAATATTTGACGAAGGTTCGCCAGCAATTGCCACATATTCCAAAGCTTCGACCATTGTTGCTACTTGACCATCCTGTGCCTCCTTTCCATGCCCCTCTGGGATGTTAACCTCATGCACATCGCCAGACTGCGGAGAGTTGGGTAGTGCTGTCTCTATCTCTTTCGCCTTTTCTTTCCCTTTGCGAGTCTCTGATCTCTCTAACCTCTTCCTTTCTTCATCTTGTTCGGCCTTCTTCACCTTCACCCTCTTTTCATTCAAGATCTTCATAGCGTTCCCAAAAATAAGATCTGTCCACAACACGCGAGGTGGTCTGATTTCCTCGTCATTTGCATACAACTCGCTTTTGGTGTACATCTTGAAGGAAAAGGTAGGACAGCCAGAAGCATTGTGTCGGAATGGAGACGGTGCTGACGACAAGCCGGATTCGCTGAGAGGTTTAGAGAGAACTCTGCGAAGTACCTCGTCTATATGCTCCTGAGTCAGTGTCACAGGTCCGGCCACCACCATTTCTTGGAAATCTTCGGGACAAGGTGAATCAAGGTCGATCATGAGGGGCTCCGAAGCCGCCAGTGGTGTTTTAAGCGGATCCTCGACTTGTTCTTGTGCTAGCTCTTGCTGGCCGGTTCCAATTTCGATCTGAACCTCATCAGCCGCGTAAAAAGACTTGGGAGATGGCGAATCTAGGTCAATCATGATCGGGTCCAGCGCGTCTGGCGCCACGGCGATTGGGGCTGGTAGATGTCGAATAACAGGATCGGGGCTGGGTGAAAGAGGGGGTAGAGTTGCGAAGGAGTCTGTTCGTGACATAGCTTCAAGATCTCCATCAATGGCAGGAGACTCTGGGCGAGGAGTTGCTAATGCAGATACCAATGCTTCGGGAATAGAAAGAGAGTCGTCCTCGTCCTTGTCCAGTTCGAAGGGAGACGTCCTAGACCCAGGCTCTGCCGGACCAGACGAAAGAGTGAATTGCAGCAGGTTTTGAGGATCCTCCAGCGCGTCAGTAACTATTGAGTCGACATCCATGGCAAATGATGGTTCCAAGACAGTAGCAGTAAATTCTTCTGTCGCAGCTGGAGGGGATGGGAGGGAAAGAGGTTTGGTTGTTAGAGTTGCCGTGGTTGGTTCAGGAAGAATGGGTAGAAAGACAGGCGAATGAAGAAAGGAAACAAGTCTGGACGTTTGTGCAGATGAGGGCGTAGAGGTTTTAGGTGAGGGTTTCGCTTTAGTCCGAGACTGCTTTCCCTTCAATTTCGACGTAGTCGAGACCAATTTCGAAGTCGATGGCAGGGAAGTCTTTGGCGGCACCCCAGCCTCATCATCAGTGGATGGGATTTCGATGATGTCTTCAGGAAGGGGCCTTGAAATTGCATTGTCCCTCTTCTTCTGTTTGGGCTTCGTGGCAACATTGCGCGTCTGGGTTAATCGAGGTGGCTTTTTGGCGGGTGACGGTTTTAGGCCGGTAATATTGGGAGTAACTTCATCATCTGAAAGTTCGATGACCTCTTTTGGGAGTGGAATTGAGCATTTGTGTTTAACTTTGGCTCTCTTCGAAGGTCGTTTCAGCGTAATGTCACTGTCAGACGAAAGCTCGAGAACATTTCCTTGACTATCGCCTGGTTTGAATCAGAAGACGCGTCAAATCAACAGGTAACATAAGAGACATACTTGACTTCAAAAAAGTAGAAGACGACTTCTCCACTGAACTTATCTATCAGAGAAATTTGGTATAGAAATAAGCGCCTGATCGCACCTTTACGATCGGATGTTTTCCTTTTTAACCCTTGAGATATGGATGGCGGAGGGGTTTTGTCCGACTCATTATCAGTCGTTGTATTCTCGTCGGGCATCATGGCCTTCCTCTTGGGAGTCGGCAGACTAACGCGTGAAGACCTGCGCGATGGCGTAACAGAACTTTGAGCAGACGAGTTGGAGGTTTTTCTTGAATTTGAGGGACCAGCTATAGCATTCTCAGGCTGAGAAGAAGTCAAGTTCGAGGCTCTCAGCAAGTCAGTTGGCATAAATTCTGGGATTATTGTTCACTTACAAATCAACATGTTCCCGCTGCTCAGATGTCGTTTCTTGGGTGAGCTGCTTCCCGGCGATGCATTCTCAATAGGTACACCTCGACGTCTCTTGCCCGGTTTCTGACTGTTGCTCGAGGACATATCCTTAGCTTGGGAGACCTTTACAAGGCTACCGGAGAGTTAATTGAGGATCCTCATCGTCTAGCAGGCTAAATGCTACTCAGCTGCTTGCTTCCCGTCTGCATCAGTTCTCCGTAAACACATGTAAATAAGTACCGACCCTTCAGTCTACCCCTGCAAACTCAAGCAGACATACCAGCCGTTCTTGCTACTCGAACCTCAGCTGTTGGCAATCAGAAACGGAGCGGGATATGGAACAGTCTGGTAATCAATTCAAAAATCTACCTATTGACCTACGATCACTTTTATTCACATTACTTAACTCGTCCGCTGCTCCAAGTCCTTCATATTTCAGGCGCCATAGCTCAATTACTTCCCGAACACACTTGGAGAAGTTTCGTGCCCTCTAGAGCTTGCTTGCAGAAAGAATGAAGCAAGGCCACCTAAGGTTTTTACTCTGACCTCATTGCGAGCAATTGCGCCATTCAGGGCCACGACATTCTTGTTGAGCTCGCAAGAGCCGTCGGAAATGATCTTCCGATTTCACCGACCACCACGTTATAGTACGCTTCCCTCACAAGACCAAACGCCCCCTCATTTCGCCCGTCACCTCTCCTCGTATTACCGACTTACATTTCAATTTGAATACAATTTTGATTGTGGAATAAGCCTTTCAGAGAGACGACTTGCAAGGCTCCAAGATGAATCAAAACTTTACATCGCCAATCATACCTCATCGTACGTTTTAATGCGCTTGTTGTACCTACGTCTTGACCCTGACAATTCATCACTTTCTCATCATGAAACCAGCATCATTGAGCCGCGAGTTGCAGTCTGAATCCGGCAATCCCGTTCTCGTACATTCCCTCCACGAAGCCAAGAGCTCGGTGCTCAGTCTTGCTGCTACTGACGAATATATCTTCTCTGGGAACCAGAACGAAGAGATTTCAGTGAGCGGCACTCGAAATGTTGTACATAATTGTTCATCGGTCCCCGTGGCTTTAGGTATGGAACAAAACAACCTTTCAACTCAAATGTACTTTACGAGGCCATACTGGGAGTGTTCTGGATCTTGAATATGCACCGGATAAGAATTGGCTGTTTAGCTCCTCAGGTACGTGCTAAACTGTCAGGCCGAGGGATCTAACAGACAGTGCTGCCAATAGGTGATAGCACAATTCGAGTATGGTCCACCGAGACTCTTGAGCCTCTTTATCTCATCGATCCCTACCTCGAGACTGGCGCAGGAGATTTATTTTCCTTAACATGGTCTTCCACTCTCCAAACCATTTATGTCGGATGCCAAAACACCTCCCTGCAATGGTTCTCATTCAAAGGCGCTCCTCCTCCAACTCTCAGCTCGAACCCCACGTGCTCGACACCCTCGAGCTCTCCGCCAACTATCTCCCCTTCTGTTTCTCGAAAAGCCCACAAATTCTTTGATTCCTATCCCCAATATGAGAGGCGTGCTGCTGATATCCATGCCAACAACGGTGTCCAGTCTGGCTCAAGGACCCCTCGCATTCCAGGACGTGGAAGTCCAGATTCAACTGGAAGTGTGATTCCGCATCCTAAGGAGTTTGTAGCAATACCACCGGAGAATGTCATCGATTCGGCTCACTATGGATATATCTACTGCATGACCTATCTTCGAGAGGGTGATAAAACGGGAGTGCAGATTGCTACTGGTAGTGGTGATGAAACAGTGAAGGTATGTATACTTTATCTGCACTTCTTACAACTTTCAAGCTGACGCAAAACGTGTAGGTCTGGTCCTGTAAACCCGACAATCTAGTACCGGAGCTCGTGCACGAGTTTTCGTTTAGCCATGGTGCTGTTCTGGCACTGGTAGCCAAGGGAGACACGATATACGCAGGTTGTCAAGATGGATATGTGAAAGTTCTCGATCTGGAAACAAAGACGCTAGTTCGGACCATCATCGTGCAAGAGGGAGTTGATATTCTTGCCATGTCAAGGCTGGGATCTGATTTATATACATGCTCTGCGAATGGCTGGATTAAGGTAGGACTCTTATGTCCAATCGTGCGAGTCCCGCTCAGGTTTCCTACAGAGATGGTCCTCGGCGTTCGACTGCACGGCCTCTTGGAAAGCTCATGATGGTATTTCCCTATCCTCACTAGTGACAAAGCGAAGCAGTGGAGAGTTTTGTTTGGTGACTGGAGGAAATGACGACCATATCAATGTATGCTTCATTTTCTCTTTGACAGGGACGTTTGTCCTCAAGGGCGACTGTTAGGTTTGGGACGTGAAACCCCCCAAGGTTCGAGTGCGCCCAACTGAAGATGAAGAAGAGAATAAATGTGCCCACTCATGTATTGGTACTGGTACCTTCCACGGTGTGTACTTTTTTTAAGTCATCCACACCTTGCGCTAATTATTTACTAGATACCATGATATATGCGCTTTCGAAGTTCATTACGATCCCAAGCATCAGCTCTGATCCTGCGCATCGCGAAGACTGCCGTCAAAGCGCAATTTGGCTGCGAAAATGTCTAGGACAACTTGGCGCCCACACACATCTAGTACGGTCAACTTCCTCTAACTTCCTATATCTTTTTCTGATTGTCTGTGGGGTAGTTGCCGACAGGGGAAGGTAACAATCCCATCGTTCTCGCGACCTTCAAAGGTTCGATCAATGAAAAACCCAAACGCCGAATCTTATTCTACGGGCATTACGATGTCATCTCAGCACCTTTCACTCCTTCCAACAATGCCAATCAGAATACATCACCGGCCTCACCTACAGCACCCTTTGATATGCCCACGACCTCAGCTGCTACTCCCGCTCTGTCCACGTCATCAGGTGGTTGGACCTCTGACGCATTTACCTTGACGGGAAGGAACGGTTATCTCTATGGTCGAGGTGCCACAGACAATAAAGGACCTATTATTGCCGTTGCTTGCGCTGCTGCTGATTTATTATCGAGAAGAGCGCTCGAGGTTGACTTGGTTTTTTTG
The DNA here is from genome assembly GCA_015657495.1 of Crepidotus variabilis. Taxonomy (NCBI): domain Eukaryota; kingdom Fungi; phylum Basidiomycota; class Agaricomycetes; order Agaricales; family Crepidotaceae; genus Crepidotus; species Crepidotus variabilis. The sequence continues at coordinate 934,222 of MU157826.1, read as the reverse complement.
GTGGAAGGGGAAGAGGAATTTGGGAGTACAGGATTCGAAGATTCGGTCGAGAAGCATAAAGTTTGTCTTTCCTAGATGTCACCTGCAAAATGAATATCGACCGTTATTCTTTTTCATAGGATCTCATTGGAGATATCGACGCCATCTTGGTTAGGTCCGTCATTCTTTTCACTAAGTACCCCAATCCTGACAATCCTGACGTTCTACAGCAACTCAACCTGGATAGGCGACGATCGGCCATGCATCACATACGGTCTGAGAGGAGTGATTCGATGCGGTTTGCAGGTAAGTGTTTGTTTCGCCTCGCAATCAGTACATTGCTAAACCCGTTTCAAGATTGTTGGCCCTCATCCTGACCTTCATTCCGGTGTTGAGGGTGGTGCTGTTGCAGAGCCTATGATGGATATGTACGTTGAAAACTGGCGGGTATGGTTTGCTGCTCACCTTCCTCATTGACAGGGTTAAACTATTGGCAACATTGACAGAGGGTGACCGTACTGTGCGGATACCTGGGTTCTGTAAGTTGGCTTCAGAAATTTCGCATGACCTTTCTTACCCAGATTGTTTTTCTTGAAGACGATGCCGTCCGGCCACAGACTGACAAGGAGAAAGAGTCATATAAGCTTCTATCCGAGGTTACTCAACGACCAGCATCTCTTCTATCTTCCAGGTGGAGAGAACCCTCCTTGACAGTTCATAACGTGGAGATATCCGGTCCAAAAAGTGCGTCATATTCATATTCATCTTCCTGTAAATTTCATCAAAATATCATTTAGATGCCACCGTTATACCTGCATGTGTAAAAGCCCAGATATCTATCCGTATCGTACCTGATCAAGATCTCGACACTATTGTCAAAGCTCTGCAAGAGTATCTACAGTCTTCATTCGACAGCCAAGATTCTCCGAACTCTTTAAAGGTTTGCCAACTCTTGGAGCTAATTCCGTTTACTAATAATTAAGTCGTATCTCAGTTCCAAGTGGAACACACTGCCGACTGGTGGCTTGGCGACCTAGAAGACCATTGGTTTAAGTCGCTTGAGAGTGCGGTCCAAGAAGAGTGGGGTGTTGCACCTCTACAGATACGCGAAGGAGGAGTGAGTATTTTACACATGATATCTCTCCGGGTTATCTGATCATGATTGTAGTCGATTCCATCTGTGCCATATCTTGAGAAAGTCTTCAAATGCCATGCATTGCACCTTCCAATGGGTCAGAGCTCTGTAAGTTCATCACTCTATAGCTATCGAACACTAGTAACACACTATGAAAAACACAGGACCAAGCCCATTTACCCGATGAAAGAATATCTCTTGTCAATTTGCAGAAAGGAAAGGCGGTGGTTGAACGATTCCTGGTCAAGGTAGCCCAAGAAGTATGATCTATCAGATTCTATCTGTGCATACTTTCAGAATTTAAACAGATACCTTGTACTTTTAGACAGCGCCCATAATCTGATAGAAATGTATAGAATGTAATTATCTGCTGTGTTAAGGTCAATGATACGAGAATGAGGAGGTGATATACAATGAAGAAATAGTTCATGCAAGAACGCATCAAATCGACTTCTACAAAACATTGGAGACTTAGGTCGAGGTATCAGGAACCGGGATATCGGAGTCTTTGAACCCAGCCGCCCACTTATCTACGCCATTCCAAACATCCTCGATCACCTTTTTATCCCACCAGAATGGGTCCAAGATCAAAACGTCATGACAAGCATCACTTGCCCACACAACATTCAAATCGACACCATCCTTCTCCATAGCCGAAATGAGAGATCGAACCTCACGCACAAGACGCTCTGCATCCCCACAAACAACTAACGATCGAGGAAATTCAGCGAAAAGAGTGGGGAAACCACATGTAGCGCGATAGTTGTGAGAAGCAGTGGCGTCCGAGACGGGTTTGCCGTTTGATTGTATAGACTTTACTGGTGCGATGGGAGAGGTAGAGACAAGAGTATCGTCCGCAGAAGAAGTTGACGAGGTGACAGACATGGGGTGTATAGGCGGCGGAGAAAGTAGAGCCTCGTTGGTCTGCACGGCCGGGTTCAGCTGCTTTTCGGCGTTGTGGGGAAGTACGACAGTTGGTCCTGCGTCGACCTTGGCGCCTTCACCTTCAGATTGAGGCAAAATGACACTTCGTTCGAGGGCACTTGGAGCTCTCGTGATCCTCAAAGCGGTGGGCAACCTCTTGAACACATTTCGTACGAAGTGTTGCTCGTGCTGCCCTTCTGGATCTTGCTTCGCTTCGTGGCCCCATCGTTTGAGCACAATAGGTGAGCAAGGAGAGACGTATTCTGAGTGTATAACTTCGACAAGACGTTTTTCTTCGTCTTGAGCGGTCGTTCCTTGTTGGCTCGCAAAACCAAGGAAGGTACGTTGTAAGAGTGCTCTTGGTTCGGGGTTGTCAACGAGATAATCGCTTCGTTCATTGGGGCGAGGGATGTAAGACGAGAGTGTCTCTGGCAGATTCTGAGAGGGGTCTGAAGACGGCTATGAGGCGCTCATAAGTGTCTATTCCGATTGCTTTATTTAAAAAAGCTTACTGAGAGAAGCAATAAGCCGTCAGGTGCTGGCAGATGTGCCTCATCACGCAGCCATCTTGCGAGAGACAACACCAAATTTCCTCCTGAGCTATCACCAATGAGGACGATTTTGCATTTAGATCGACGAATTCCGTATTGTTCGATAACATGTGCGTAGACAGCAGCAGCATCGATCACCACAGCTGGGAAGGGAGCATGTTGAAGGAGTCGGTACTCGACGGAGTAGACCTCTTGCATGATCTTTCTCTGCACAAACAATCCAATTTCTCAGAACAAGTACAATTCAAAAGCTGAGGGAACTAACCTCTACAAGACCACGAGGGATCCTGGAAGTCCTACTGCTCTCATTGGCAGACATATGGCAATAGCCGCCTCCATGCATGAAAATGCCGATGATAGGGACTTCACCACTGTGGTCCTCCAAATCAATGGTCTGCTCTAACTGGCCTTCATGAGGGTTACTGCCCCACCTTGTCCGGACTTTATGCACCTCGGGATGAACAACCTTCGGCCACACGAAGCAGCCTACTCGATTGAATGGAATAGTCTGGGTGTTCAAAATCCCTGTCCTCCATTCCTCTTTAAGCGGTTCCACCCACTCAAACCTCGTTTCCCTGAGTGTCCTTTCCTCAGGAGCTTTTGTCGGGTCTCGGGTACCCCAAGTCACACCAGCTACTTCTGTAACCTTGAATATTCGTCTCGTAAAGTTTATGTTGACAATCTGGCGCAAATTCCAGGATGCTCGAGGTCGGTATCTCCTTGGTACAATGGAATAATAGACCACCCATACGGGGACTAGTAAAAGAGTGGTAAAAAGCCGTTGAAAGACGTAGAGGGCCTTCCATGGTTCCTTGCCGTATGGGAGGTTGTCATAATGTGGGTATGGTGGATTTTTGTCGTAGAGCATGGCGTCTAAGAGGTACCCGCAGGCCAGCTTGCACGGCCCCTCATAAATTGGTACAAGCAGGACTGACGTCAGGCTCCCACTCCGTCACCTGGTGCCGGGATGGAGTTATCAACAACCCTGACAAGTGGACATAACTGCATACACAACGCTAGCCAAATGTCATGAATGGCGTAGTTGAAGGTGTTGACGTCGAAGCATCGCACGGTAAAATGCCTCAATTTCTTCCTTCTTATTGCTTGATTGATGGTGCACAAAAGCAGATTACTGTGGTATTTCGACCTACTGTTCAGTCACACGTCACAAGAACACTTTTTGCAATGTGTCACGGTCCCAAATTGTCTTGAACAGGATGACATTTTGAGCCCAAAAGAGACGGGTGTCTGAAAAAATTCCGCCACACGGTGGGGCAATTTTGGAGTTTTCTCGCCTATTCTGACCCAAATGAGAAGCCGTAGCCTTAAAATCTGATTGATGCTGCCCTAATTTAGATGGCAACCGGTCAGTTTCTGAACATTTGGTGAGTTTGTCCCGTGTCCCGCCTATCTTGGAACACCCATCACAACTGTTCAGGCCGTCACGCGTCCCAACGGCTGAACAGTAGGCAAAACCCGTTGTATTAGACTACATTGCAATTATTTAAATGTACAGGTCGTGGTCATGGAATGTTATTAAACCTATGTACAATGACTCGCAAATCGCGAAAAATGGGGAAGAATGTGAAGATATGTGTGCTCATAAACGAAATGTGGAATGTGCTACATCTACAAAACAATAAAAAGCCCTTCATTTGCGTAAGGCTCTCAAGAGAGAGTTGACACCGTCGAGGCCAAAACCATCAGGTGGATAGCAGACATACATTGGGTCGTGCTCAGAATCGAATTTGTTCTGCAGGAGGTATTTGTTAGAAAGTGGTTAAACACCGACAAATATGAATATTTACCCTGAATTCGCCACGGCTAACGAGCTTAGCTCCTTTCGCGACCTTTCCGTATGTCTTGCTCAACGCCGAAACCTTCCATCCCCCAAGATTGTGGATGGGTTCAAACTTGGGAGCTGCGCTGATTCCAAAAGTAACTTTGACGCGGTTGTTGTCACGGAGGAGAGTTCGTGGCGGTGAACTTGGACGACCATTGGCAGCACCGTTAGCCTGACCGTTGGTGGTTTGGCCGTTATTGGTAGGTGTGTTAGGCAAAGTCGTCTGGGAACTGTCTGCCGACATTGAGGTGGTAGAGTTGACGCTCTGAGTGCTAGAGGTGGGCGTTTCGCTGGTGGGGGTATCCATGCCGCCAAGGTTGAGGTCACTGACGGATTCTTTGCGAGCCGAGTCCATCGAAGGACGCTCGAGGACATCGGAGGCTGGAGTGATCTTTTGAGCGTGGAAGTTGTTATTCGAGGGGTGAGGGATCTTTGTGCCAGTCCTATCAGCTTCTTCTTGTTCTTCGTGAAGGTCTTTGAGAGCTGTGTATATAAGCGCTTCGGAAGTGCCTTTAGGGGCAGAAGGGAAAGAAACAGCGTTTTTAATCTGCTATGCAGAATCTTGGATCGGTGTGAGGATAAGGATTCCGACAGCCTAACGTCATGAAAGTTTAGGAACATTATCAAATTTTCAGCGGAGAAATCTCACCTCGGCTTCCTGCTTTGCAACCCAATATCTCCTGTGTTCAGAGTCGAGCCATGGCAGACCTGTGGTCGAAGCGATCTGGACACCACTTTTGCTTGCCTTCCAGTCTCGAATCCCTTGCTCAATGGCGACCTTGTCTTCTTCTGTCCACTCATTGCCTTTCACCTCCTGAACTTTCACGTTATACTTCTCCGCGCGATACAAATTCTTCTTCAGATCCTTCACCACTTTCTGGCCTTCCTGACCCTTGGAGTCTGGTGATGTCAACTCTATGACGTGCGCGGGGTCCACGACGTCCTCGTAGATGCACGAGCAAGTAGACCAGCCAAATTCGGGCGAGCCGAGCACCTCCTCCAAATTTCCGTCGACATTAGACCACACAGGTCGCTTATCCTGAGCGTCGCACCATGCGATAAACTGCTTGGCGACGTTAGGCAATGCAGATGGATCGGAGACTAACGGATTGCCCCAAGCAAAGATATAGGGTCCTCTCTCCATGTAGCCTTGAACAGGCTTGAAAGAAGATTCTGGGACGGGTTCCGAAGGCGACCAAAGTTTGTAGCGTTCGAATTCAAGCCACGCCGTTGCAGACGACGAGCCATACTTGGCGACGAGTTCAGAAATAGCAGCTTTATCAGCGGTAGACATATTGCAAGAACGGTATAGGATGCGGAAGGATGGGGGACGGAAAGTTGTGAAGAAACGTGACATTGGCGGGGAGGTTGATATAGGAGTGTCTGACGTCATCAGATATAGTCATCCGCCAATCAAGTTGGCGTCCGTTGAGGAGTCAGTTAGCCATCAACAGAATTGTGAACAAATTAACAAATACGCCCAGTGGAGTTCCACAAAACGCAATAGATTACCTCATTCATCTCACCTGCAGAAGTCGAGCAGAAGAACCGAAAGTCGGACGGCGTGGAATGAGGCGGCCACGCTACATCAAATTATAACCTCGATGAATTGATCGATGAGGTCTACGATGACCAGGATGAACGAAAAGAGCTTGTATTCATCCCATTCCGTACAGATGGGCTAGGGTCTTCTTGTGTTTGGAGTACTTTGGAGCTACACTACGGCGCTGGATAAGAGATATTCGCTTCACACAACGACCTGTATGCATACCGAAAAAAGTGGGTGAATAACTTTCGTCATGGAAAGACGAGCTCCGACTCACCGGCCAACCGCTGCTGAAATCCAATCGATTGATTCCGAGCTGTGGAGAGTAGGTGTGGATTGGTCATCCCGTCTGAGGGTTGGGCGGTAAACTTACCTGAGGAAGTCCTGTGGTGTAGTAATCTGGAGAACAACATCAGCACACCGACATCGGGCGGAAACTTAGAGAAGGCAACTCACGATAGATGAGGATAGGACCATCTCCATCGGTCATGAGGTCTTGACCTCCAGGGCCATAGATCTTCGACATGTTAAGTTGGCTTCCCCTTCCGAGATTAGAGGAAAACCTACCTTGTCATGGGTACCTAGCAAAAGGGTACCACCTGCAGATGTGAGCGCAACACCGCTCTTATCCACGTAAGGTCCATTGACTCTGAGATTGAAAAATGATGAGTGTCAAGACAATATCGTTGATTTTCCGAAGACTTACTTCGACGATCTTCCAACACGGATGTTATAAGTGCTGCTCACGCCATTGCAGCACTGGTCCCATGATGTAAAGAGGTAGTAATAACTGCCATATTTGAAGATGTTACTAGCTTCGATCCCGTTATTGTGCGAGGCAAGGGAGGTGAGACTGGTGCTTGAAGCTTTTCCGGTGGAGGGATTTAGGCTCAGCAACTTGATTCCAGTCCACCAACTACCGAGCGAAAGGTACCAGTTGCTACCATCTTTTAGGGCCTGTTCAGCCATTGAAAACCAAAACATCTGAGATCTCACCGATGAACAAACTTGGAATAGGATTTCAGCGAGAAGAGCTTCGAGGGAGGAATAATCACATACTTCGGATCAATAGCGTTGTAGTCGTTGCTGGATGTCGTCGAAATAATCAATCCTTCATTTGACCAGCTACCTGGTTGTCCGGTAGTTGATTTCGACAGGAATACAGCGGACTAACAACAATAAGCACTCTACAGAAGGCGAGCGAACTTCTACTCACGTTCTGGGATCCAAAGGAAGACGCGGAGTAGTACACCCAGAAGACGCCATTGATGTACGTGCAGTCGGGAGCCCATATATCCCTGACGAAGTCCAATCGAGTTGATTTTCCAGAATTGTAATGGTAAGGAGACAACCAACCCATTGGCTTTTCCCGTATATTTATCGGTCCAAGAGGCGCCATTGGGGAACATCTTCCCAAGGTAGGTCCAGTTAGTGCGATCTTTGGAGGTCTTGATGTCGATACCAGCAGCAGTACCTATGGATCATCTTGAGTTAGTATTCACGATTTCGAGACAGTATAACTGTTGTCATTTAAACTTGCCGAGTAGATAATACGTCCCAGCATTGTCTTTGCACAAAGTGGGATCATGAATTGATGTATCACCTGTTACTACCCCAGGTCCCACAACGGCGTGGACGGACGTTACGAGAGTTAAAAGAGCTGCGGTAAGAGATGGCCAGTGCATTGTCAACTTTGAGTAGAAGATCTCAAGGTTAACTCAAACAGCTGCAGGCTTTATAGAATCTTCGAATCCATTTTTGCTGCTTACAGACGCTTGACCAAGAATACCACCTGAAAGAAGCTTTAACTAGAAGTCATTGGATCGCAGGATGGTAACAGGGCCTCAAAGGTCAAAAGGCTGGTATCCAATATAAACGGCCCGAAAATCGACTTTGACGAGAACGACGGCGGAAACGGTCGGAGAATCTGCTCAGAATTTTATTTCGTTTGACCTTCTTGCCAAGGAAATACATTTTGGGTGGGGTGATCACAGAGCTATGTTCACGAGTTCGCTTATATACAGAAGGGACTTTCAGTGTGCTTACTTATAACGCTTGTTCTAAGACTGAGAATTTGTGCACATGAGCTACCTGTGTCAGAGTGCCAGAACGCAAGCACGTATACGGCAACCGATGCGAGGTCTCGCACAGAAGAGTAGAAACAGACGATGATTTTGAGTGACAAGGAGTAACCCAGACCCGTGTTGACAATCGGCGCCCCGACGCTTCCCGCGCTTGTGTTGTGTCCTTGTTTGCCACGACATTTCTCCCCTCTGTGTCCCTCATCAACCTGACAAATAAATCATCTATAACTGCTGTATATAAGTAGAATCAGGTAAATGAGAGTACAAATCATACCCAGCTTTCACCATGCAGAAAGTGGTGCGGTTCTATCCACCATCGTACGACATCCGAGTCGAAGAAGTCCCCATTCCATCGTGAGGATAATCTTCGCTCTTCTTTTTCAGAGACTCATCGTCGAGCAAGAATACAACATCCCGATGACGCGATTGTAAAAATAACAGTATGTTTCTTTTTTCCACCTCATGACCAGTATAGGAGTAAAGATTTTTTAGCTAGCAGGGCTTTGTGGTACGCTCAGGGTCTTGAGAGCAGGTCATGGGGCAACGACTAACTTATCTCTGCAGGAAGCGATTTACATGTCTACCGCGGTCATCAGCATGTGAACAAAATGTATATTGCCTTTTATTACTCCTAAACTGTGACTTATTTCTCAAACCCAAGTCATACTTGTGGACATGAATTCGTAGGCGAGGTCACCGACCTTGGATCATCTTTCGGTGACCAGATAACCGGAAGGCCGGTTCTATACTCGAAGTTGAAGATCGGCCATAGAGTTGTATCTCCCTTCAGCATAAGCTGCGGAGAATGCCAGTAAGTTCTCTTGGTTTATACTGTTATAATAAACTGGGCCTGATCGTATTATCAGTCCGTGCCGACAAGGTTTCACGTCCAGATGTACAGAGAGCCTGTTGATCGGCTCTCCAGCACTTGATGGTGCTCAAGCACAGTATATTCGGGTCCCAAAGGCTGGCGGAACACTCGTCAGTCTATCAGATCCATCGACCTGGCAAAGCTCTATCCCGGAAGCCGCAAGAGCCAAAGTTCTCTCTACCTTAAACGACAGTTCACTGCTACTCCTAGCAGATATTCTCCCTACTGGACTCTTCGCAGCTGTCCAAGCACTCAACCATCCCAAACTCGGGCCTATTGTCAAGCAGGCTCCTTGGCCGATGTTTGACGGTCTTCCCACTCTCTCAGACCCGCCTGCGGCCATCGAAAAGACAATCACGGTTGCCATCATTGGTCTAGGGCCGGTGGGGATCTGTGCAGCAATTAGCTTGATTGACTATTGTGCGGCTTGCAAACTTTCGTACCGAATTCTTGGAGTTGATCTGAATGAGGCGAGAAGAGATAAATTGGAGCGAATCTATGCCGCTATTGGCGATGATTGGAAAGCGCAAGGTCAGCTTAAAATTAGCTCTTCGGAAGGTGCGAAGGAAAACATTCAAGCATGGACAGCCGGTATCGGTTGTGACGCTGTCTTGGAGGTCAGTCAACAAAATAGTGGCCTGCATTCCTTGAGTTGGAGCTGAAGCCCCTTTGTGGATCTAGGTTGTGGGACATTCAAACGCTCTTATGTTGTCGTATGAGCTTGTTCGACCATTCGGTGTCATCACCTCAGTCGGAGTACACTCAAACAATCAGCTTCCCTTTCTGGGCTCTGACTGCTACAACAAAAACATTTCCCTAGACTTTGGGAGATGTCCCGCCAGAGCCTTCTTCCCTGCGGCGCTTGATCTTCTGGGTATGGTTTAGACCAACATTGATTAACATGTGCTCACTAATTTAACAACAGTGAAAAGGCAAGATATTTTCGGCAGCGTTGGGGAAGAGACTAGTCTCATTGACCAAATCGTTGGTATTGATAATGCAAAGGAGAGCTATCGCGCATTCGATAAAGGAGAAGTCGGGAAAGTCCTATTTAACCCATGGAAATAACTAAACACCGGTTACCAAAGTTCTAAAGTTCAATGATACAACCGCCTTTTGTCTGCGCCAAGCTGCGTCGATTCTTGAATCCCGACCGAGACCTAGCCGGCCATTATTGAAGATGGTCGCATCACTTGATCCCAGGACGGTAGTAAGACCACACTCGGAAGCTCGTCCCAAACTTGTTTGCGAAGTTTGGTAGCCTCAGCAGCGAACTCGGTTCGACATTCGGAGCAGATTGTTTGATCACCAGAGACTTGCTGAATAGCTTGAGCGATAAAATGCAGCGGTCCGGTTCGTAAGGACCATGAGCGATGTAGTTGGGAGACCAACCGGGAGAAGCTTTTGCCACAAGTAGAAGAAGAACAGGGCGGCTCCGCAACCCGGATCGTGCAGAAATTTCGGATGAATGTTGACATTATTTGAAGCCTATGTTGGTACATGAGACTGTACAGCAAGAGGTCTGATGATGAGAGGGTTGACGCCGGCTTTGAAGGATGCTCGTAGAGTAGTTTAGGGTGATCAGCTTTCAAAATATCGGAAAGGGGATATAGGGAAAGGAAATAGAGCGCTGAAGGGACGACAATCTGTACGTCGGTCTCTCTTGCCAGATTAAGAACATGCAGCGGGTGGACGAATGGATACGTGAACCCGTTTATTGAGGGTGATGTAAGAGCAGCTTCCACCATCGCGTCATGCCCTTTCAAACTGGAGCTCCAAGTTTGCTCTAGAAACTGAGCAGCTTTTCGCCGAAGGTTGGAAATGAAGTATTTCGTTGATAGACGGAGAATGCTGCAAAGATAAAAGAAATCTTCGATCTTCGTGTTTGCAAAGTAACTATGATTAGGCAGGCATTAGTAAGGGTTCAGAAGTATAGGTAGAGGTCAACGCACGGTCCGTCGTATAGCGCAATTACCAGGGAGCTTAGGTCAGTGGGGTGGTCATGCATCACCACGACAGGACAACCTTCAAAATGTTGAATATTCAACGTATCTGGTTGTGGCATTTGCAGCATGTCGTTGAATATTTCTGAGTGTCTTCCCTGTAGCAAAGGAGACCATTCAGCAGTTAAAATAAAATAAGATGGAGCACATACTAAGACTCCTCGGTGAAGACGAAAAGCTGTTGGATTCTCATGTGTTAAGAGAACAATATTTCCGTCTTCAAACCATGGCTGCAAGAAGATAGATGAATACGTTAACCCATTTTCATAGATGACCTTACACACCTGTCCTCGAGTTATGTTATCAGCCTTGCCAATGGATATCCGCTTTTGCATCCCGAAAGGACAGCTTGAAGAACGTTGGGCGCCAGAAGGTCGTCATGATTGTTCGTGAGCATCTGCCACAACGCCGTCCGATGTGTTTGTTGGTGTGTTATATTCTTAGAAGTCCCCTGTCCGCAACCACCATTATGCTCAGCCTGGCCACAAATTTTGAATATATCGAAATATGACAGACACACCTCGGTCGCGATCTGTCTCAAGGTCTGGAACCCCAGGACTAGCAAGAGCTTCGCCTTCGAAGCTGTCCATTGCGCCAACATTACGGCCGTCGCCTTCATTGTCCAACTTGCATATTCACAGCCACAATATGGTACCAAATCAAATGGACAACCGGTCGTCTACTTCGCCACCTGCTACAGACTATGCTTTGGATAGCTCAGCCTCATCTGTAATCAATGTAGAGCCTGCCGAAGGTCTCCTGATCCAAGATATCGACGCTGAGCATACTGATACTGAGGACACGGAGTCTTTCGACAAATCACCACCCCCTGGTGTTGTGCAAGATCAGAGTGAAGGCCCGAAACAAGCATTGAGAGAAAAGTTGAGGAAGAGTCTGAGTCAAAGGGCGGCCTTCTCAGGTATGCAAACTAGATCTTAGAAACCCTCTACCAGGTAAATTAGAACCCCTACCTTCAGATTCTGAGGCTTCACGGCCACGGGTGGGAGGTAAACATCCAGAAGCACAGGATCTCACGTTTAACGCTGGTAGGTTACCTTTCTTAAACTTCACTTCAAGCTATATGCAAGCACACTACCAGCATCCTTATTTCTGCCGCGGGAGTACTTCGTTTTAACAGATGCTGGGAAACCAGTATACGTTAGGTAACTTTGTTTTCACGAACCTTGGCTAAATGTCTAACGAGTTTTAGTCGACCAGGTAGTGGTGATCAAGATGGAATGGCATCCACAATTGGAATTATGCAAGCCCTCATCTCTGTCTTTCTCGACGAAAACGACAAGATTCGCTCAATTAACTCTGGCCGCACCCGTATAACGTTCCTCCTACGGACCCCCTTGTACTACGTTTGTGCTTCTTCTTGGGGTGAGCCGGAATCTGTGGTGTGTTTCCTTCTGCTCTGAGTGTGGCTTGATTTAACGAAACCTGGACACTTCCAATCATGTAAAGAAAGACTCGGCTACACCTCGAGTATCTGCATCTACAGATCCTGAGCATTGTCAGTGGTGCCCAGCTCAAGAAGCTATTCGAGCGAAGAACTAACTTCGACCTCCGAAGGCTTCTCAATGGTAAAGTTGTACACCATTATCGACTCTCAACCTAACAGATCCATTTACAAGGCGCTGAGACCTTTATGAACTCTCTGTTGATCAGACTTGAAACCGACATATCAATGACTTTGTCATCTTTGCACTGTCTAAAGGTGGAATCCAACCTCCGTAAACGACTTGCTGAAGCTATGATACCTAGTTCAAAGATGAAGGTAGCCACCCCGATTGAATATCTCAAAGCGTTAACGATACTCATCCAACATCAAGGACATACTCTATATCATCCTCATTGCCAACCATCGCGTTGTGACTCTCATTAGGCCCAGAAAACATTCGATTCATCCTTCTGGTTCGTGTAAATCTCCAATTTGGGGCTATTACTCGCTAATACACGCACCCCAGACATCCACATTATCATGAACACTATACATTCCCCCTCAATTTTTAATTCACCAGCTGCCGCCTCATGGATACCAGTTTGCCTCCCTAAGTTCAATCCTTCGGGATTTGTAAACACCTACATTACATTTTTGCGCAAAGACGACATTCCAGTGCGACTGAACTCCGCGTCACCGCCCTCCTCTTTAGACTCCCCTCAAGACGATGCGGCAACGATCAGGCTTGATCCTGAAGAGGGCCTCAATGAATCTGGCATAGCTCTTGTGTCTATTAGTGCAGGAGGTGATTTTGAAATGATTAGAAATTGGTGTGATTCTGTGATAAATGTAAAGGTTCTATTTTGAAGTAATCGATAAATTACTGATCTATCGTGCAGAAAATCACTTCGGATGGGACACTAGGGGCACTAGTCAATGCGTATACAACTCACCAGACCGACTATTCGGTCTCTGAGCTGGGCATCCCTGGGCTGCGGCACTTCATCTACAAGTCCAGAACCCAAGTACAGATCACGCTTCCCACTTTCGAAGACCCCTACGACCACTCACAAGCAAGGAAGCGGTGGGAGTTCATTGATCCTACAAGCGCTATACGACTAACTTTTTGTTTGCAGCCTCGTGACACTATACCAAGTGCTCCACGATTCAATCCACGCTAAGTCAGGCCAAGAAGGTGGTTTGAAGTTACAATACATTAAGACGGACAATGAAAGTGTCATGGGATGGGTATGGAGTCTATCTTTGTCTGAGGTTTTGATTTTGATTCTCGAGTTTAGATCACCCAACCTTTCGAACTTTACATCGCATTGTCACCTCTTTTGCCAAAGAGTGCGGCCGTTGGGGCAGCAAATTCGGTCGCGAGATGGGTGAAGAAGGAGGAAGGCCGCCTCTTTCTCAAAGATGCGCCTGTGTTCTGAGATCCTTTGTGTACCTTTATCATTCATACCTGTACAACTTAGATTTCAAGGTGATTGACATAGTGACATTAGACAAACTAAACGTCCTCTGCCTCAATTTGCTGCATTGCTCGGACTTCGTCACGAGTTGGAAACCATCCGTACGTTCTGAGATCAATTCTAAAGTCTCCTGTACGCCCGTCAGTGACATCGACACCTTCAGCTACGAGCGCGTTCCGCTGCCGTCTTGCTCCATCTGTTCCTGGCCCTCTGGAGGAAATTGTACCAGAAGCGCCGATAACTCGATACCAGGGGATCAGAGGTGTTGTGTTAGCAGGCAGGAATTTCAATGCTAATGGAGCAATCAGCAGTGAGTTCATTTCTCGTTGAATACACGAACTGACCTTGGCCAACATGACGAGAGTGATTGGGCATGCCTGCCAACTTCGCGATATGGCCTTCACAAGAAACACATCGGTGTTCGGTATACCGGGAGCAAGATGCCAGAGTGAATTGCATACCGTAGCTAGTTACCCGACATGGTGGAATCAACCGGACTATGGTATAGACCTGATTGATAAGACGTATTAGCTCACGATGTTAACAGCGCATATTATTCAGAACTACAGAACTACAGACCTCAGCATGAAATTCTGCAACGTCAAGTGACATGGTGGAAAGCAGCTCGTCCTAGTAGAGTCGTAGCTTTCGAGTCTACGGTTTACCCCTGAATGATTGCCACGATCACGCAATAATCATATGACCGCGAGGTGCGGCTGTGCTTGTCCAACCCGAGAATTCGTTGGTCGAAATCCCAGCAACCGGACACACCACCACCGACTATGTCTTTGCTGTGTCTCCCAAAGGCTCCGCCGTCATGGACCAAGTTCAAAGCGCCGCTGGTATCTCGCTCGTTAACCACTCTGAAGTCCCGACCACCGATGAAGCGAGAACCAACGTTGCTAGTCTCAAACCACACACCTGAAGTGGTTCGAACGCCAGAAGACTTCCTGAAAGCAATTGGCCGAGCCTCTGAAACCAAAGTGTCAACTGAAACATGGACGAAGTTTTGGAATATGGACGGTTCAGCCATGCGTGCCGCAGGTGTTGGTGTGAGGGACCGAAAGTGTGTTATCCCATGACTAACAGGGACACTTTTTCTAACTCGAATCCTCCCTTTAACAAGGTATATTCTCTGGTGTATGGAGAAATATAGATTAGGTTTCCCAATTAGAGAATTTGCTCATGATGCACCCCCAAAGAAGACAGTACGAGGGTACGTTGTGTCCAGCAGTCCAATATCTGAGTTTTAAACATTGCTTTGTCTCTAGGTGGGGTCCGAAAGTCCAGGACGGAAAGAGAATACGATCTCGGCGTTTAAAAAACAAGTAATCTATCTGTGCTCATGGCAACATTAATAAACGTTACAATTGAACCGACTGAAGTCCTTGGATTCAGCAAGTGCGATAAAAAGCAACATAATGATATTTATACAAGTGAATGCAGTGGTGTAGTTATGTTTCAGGTTATCTAAATGGATGGGTAGCATGGGTATGTGAATCCAATAAAGCATACGTGCAGTCTCTCAGAGATTTCGAACACAGGTCTGTTTGTCATAGTGCCGTTTGAGTGCGTCAGCCCGGCTGAACGTCTTGTTGCAGCCTCCGATCCACATACCCGCGCAGCCATCGACTATGTAAGGCAAAGCGTCTTCGGAAATACCGGGGAATTGTTCTGGGAATTGGAGGAAATCCAAATACGATACCCCTTTGCAACGGTGCTGGCCAGCTTTGCGTAAATGGGTCCTGAGATGCCTCCTAAAATCTGGCAAGCGTCCGTTGGCTTGATGGTAACGACAACCTGGGTGTGGGCAGACGAGAGCGTTTTGAGCGTTGCGGTTGCTTTCTAGATGTTGCTCCAGGAGTGCCGCCTCTTCACCAGCCGCTTGGATGTTTCGAGAGGCGGGGGAACGCGCGTTCCTCCTGGACCCTCGTCGATTCTTGATGGGTGAGAGGGTCATAGGTTGAGGTGAAGAAGATCCAGAACTTTGCTGACGAGGGTACGGGCGTGAACGAGAGGCCTTGCGGAAGACTGGTTCAGGAGATGGTGAAGGACGATAGTCGCTGAAACTGTCGTCGCTATCTCCGTAATCCGAAGATGAAGGGGAGTTGACCAAGTGTGGGACGCGTATCGGGAGGGGTGAATCATATTCGACGGTGGAATGTGCAGATAGAGCGTCGGACGAGTTACAAATCGCCTTGTTGGATATTTCGAACTGAAATTCAATCCTTGACACATTGTCGGCTTTCGAGTCTGCCCATTCGCGGGGCTGCGCAACGGCTTCCATATCCTCGCTAATGACTGTCAACACAACTTATTTCTACAAGAGCAAAACGCAAACACGAACCTCATTGTGGTTTCCTCGTGATCGTAAGAAGAGTCCGAATCTGAAGTTGTGCTCGAAGTGTAACCATATTCGTCGAATAAGTTGGTTGGGTGAGAGTAAACGTATTGGCCTGAGGTGTTAGGAAAATGTTGATAGTAGTCGAAGGCGTCCAAATTGTTAAGGGTTGGGTCGTTGGTCCAACAGTCTGTGTAAGGGACGAAAGAATCCAGGGGGAAACATGGCTCGATCAACGAGATATCTTGGTTGAAGAAAGACATAGTGATGTGAGGGTGGGTATGTGTGTGCTCAATAAGTGGGGGAATGCAAAATTTGAGTCCCCTCCTGCATTATATAGAAAGCAAAGCGTCTTTTATCAACGCTTTTTGCCATGGTGTCAAAGCGCAATCTTGGACCATTGATCGAAACGGCCTGGGTTGACCCTGGATGACTATTATCACACCATTCCAAGCCTCGTGCCGATAACCGTGAAAGACTGCTATATTCGGCTTTCCATGCAGAAAGACAATCAAGACAAAAAGCCTTTCTTTCCGGCAACCGGTGTCTAGCATGCATCTCGCACAATGAAATGTGATCGTGCCCCACAAATAAGCGCCGACCTGGTTACGTTATTGTCGATCTTACCTGTCCATTTTCCCAGTTTAAGTCACAGTCGAATGTTACTTCGCCCAGTCTTTCGGAGTCCTGTCCCATAATTTAAAAAAAGAGGATTTTGACAAGCTACACGAAATCGCTGCCCTCTTCATCGACGGACCTTGACCGTGTTGTTCCCCATGAGGAATCAATGAGGTGCTGCAATTCACATTGTTCAACGCGTCGGGATGATGAGAAGGCCTCATGGTTACGGACAATCCCGACATTGAAAAGTAGATTTGGACAATTTCCTACATGAGTGTACCTCGGAATACAGAACAATGCCAGTATAAGGATTAACCTATCCGGGGAAACCGCGATCGGATTCATTCACGAGGTTATGAGGACACCTCGAAACAGTGCATTGAAAAATCCAGTCGGCAGTCGGCAGTGCATAGATGATCCCCACTCTAATTGGTGTTGAATTAATCAGAAAGGTGCTGATTGGGATGTCGAGGCAATTTCGAAGCCAGTTTCCCAGAAACTTCTTCAAACTTCGGGCCGTCATGATGTTTCGTCGTTCAGTATCACATACTCGCGATCTGACAATCCAAACTTGATTACTGTTTATATATTAGTATAAGATCAACGAGAAGAGCGTCACAACTTACCATCGCTAGTTTTCAGCTCATAATAACGTGCTGCTGGAATAGTTTCGTCGTTCACCAACGTGCCGTTCGTGGATTCAAGGTCGATTATAAAGGGCCTAGATTCTAGAATAAGAGAAATCGATATTCACGGAAAAAATCTTTCGCTCACTTTACTGATCCTTTCGAAGACCCATACTCGTCTGTTTCCTGGATATATCGATCTATCTTATCACATTAGCCGAGAGACAATTTTCCTGAATTGGACTTGAATGCGCACATTGAATCGCAGCATGCTGTTTGGAGCAGGAAGGATGGTCGACTGATATGTCGGCTACTAACCGGTCTCTTCCCACTAGATATGCGCTTTGTCGGTAAATATGAAGAAGCTCTGGTATCATATGAACATTTTGGAAGGGTAGTTGGTATGATACACCTAACGCACCTAATTGCTCCTTCCCTTTGAATACGTAGAGCCTCCAGCCAGCTACAGGTTTCCTAGCTTCAGGCGGCTCGTTGTACTTGAGGACGGTGCTGGTTCCATCTGACGCTTTGACAGTATTCGTTTCAGCCGCGAGAAGACCGGATGGTTTGAAGTTTGGCTTTGAGTTTTTGGACGCCGGTTGGGGAGAAGTTGACCGTGACGGTCCTCGAGGCTGAGAGTCGCGAGGTCTTGGGGAGGCAGAACGTCGAGTTCGGTGCGAGGCTCCGAGTTCTCTTTCTCTATCTCTCTTGTCGTAGCGTTCTCTGTCCCTCTCTCGCTCCCTTTCACGATCTCCTTCATTGTAGTCTCGGTGATTGCCGCCATAGTGGTCGTCACCATCTCTTGGTCGTGTATACTCGCGGTCTTTGTCGCGTGTTGAAGACCATCTGGGACGGTCATCATAACCCCTGTCTCTTCTTCCTTCATTGTCTCTATTCCGGTATTGACCAGATCTATGACTAGAAGGACGAGATTGCTCCTTGCTGTCAAAGTGCCTTCGAGGTGAAGCTGAACGCCTGGACATGGTCTGGTACCAGAATTTTATCCAGAAGAGTATGGTTCTCGCTGAAAGGGTGTATGTACAATGCACCTGAAGTAGCGGAGATCCTTTCAAGTCAGAAGGTAGCGACTTGTAGCGACTCTGGGAACTGAAAACCGAGCTTGACGCTGGATGGTGTTGAAGCCTGAAGCACTGCAGAGGGGACTTTGCTATTTGATCACGTGAGCGGGCCAGTTATCCCCCTATTAGGAGTATTTCGAGCGATACACGGTGCTTGCGATATTCTACTTCACTTTGGAAATACTTATCCCTAAATAAGAAAGCCGCTTTTAAGCTTTAAAAAATTAGGGTTCCCATCTTTTTAATCTTTCCACAATCTACTAAAGCGATGTGCCAATTATTTTGCCAGTACTTCTACTTCTACATCTGTAATGTTTATTTTTTTCTCAAATCGGTGTTCTCAGTCCTGACCCTGAGTCTTCCGATCGATTTTTAGCTGAGGCATAAATCTGTGCATTCATTGACCGAAAGTGCGTAATATTCAAGTCGGTATGCCTCAGCAGGAAATAGATAGATACTTGTTTGGGAGTTCACGAGACTTTAATAATAACTTTCCAAAGACATATTATATAGATAAACCTTTCAAACACAATACAAGCGGGGTAGATATTTAGAAATATGAGAAACACTCTAAATCAGGCTCATTCCTCCGGTAGGCACTTGATCCCTCGAGAACCTTCGCAGATTTCGTCTTCTCCCAGAGTGACGCTGACAGCCAGCGGATAGCTACTTTCCAACAAAATTTTGAGAGCAAAGTTAGAACTACCTTGGTCAAATTCTTCGAAGGATAAAAAGGGTTCTCGCTGGGAAGACTCATCCCCCAAGTAACGGCGAGATTCGGGGGTTGTAATATCGATAGTGTAGTCCATGTTGCCAGAGGTAAAGTGAGTGGAGAAAGGATCTTCGTCGTCAGAAGTATCCATAGATAATGACGCAAGTTTAGAGAAACTTTCCCCAAGTTCCTCGTTTTGGTCACCGCCTCGCCGGGGCGAGAGTGACATACAATGAGATTCTAGGCTCTCGCCACTGCTCGCTCTGCAATCTCGAGAAAATGTGTTTTTTGCTTCTTCTGTAACGGCGGTTGAATTTGCAATAATACCAGCAACGAACTGAGCGGCCGAGTTGTCAACTAGATCTTGGGTGCTCATGCGTTCTCGTAATAGCGTGCTTTTGGGCGAGGGGGCGTGATCGAGGGCCCCCGGTATTTCGCCGTTATTGCGGTTGCGTCCAAACGTATTCACGGAAGATTTGGTCAGAGCGAGATCTTCAAAGGTTCCCAGACCAAAGAAGGCCCTCAGAAACAAGACAGTGCAGGCAAAAAAAGACCACCAGACAAGTTGATTGTAGACGTGGATACATTTTCGAGGAGCAAAGACCGATCCACCAAATAGGGCGTGTAACAGGACAGGAAATGGCGACATCTCTCTTGAAGTAGGAAGCAAGGAAGTGGAAAGCGAATGAAGTGCGGGGGATCTCTTGGACCATGAGAATCTTTGGCGATCGATGATGGGCTTGATCCAGCCCAAGCACCTGGGTTTTGCTGATAGAAGGAGAGAGATGTGTCTCCTTGAGTCTCCCACAAATAAATATTCCCTTGACGACCCTCTGAACGACCTGCTCAAGGGTTATAGGAATTTCTGAATTTGGTCTCGCTGACGGAGGGCGGGTCACCAGGTATGGCGGGGCGGAGTTCGGTATCAGCCGAGCCTACGGCTAAGAATGGAGGTTTCACGAAGTCAGAGGAAGGTATTCATATTTATTAGTTGTAAGTAGGATTCATAATTTCCAGAGATTGATAAATGGTTGCAATCGAAGTTCAAAACGCAAGAAATATATGCGAAAGGGGTTGTGGGTTGGACCACGCATGAGAGACCCTGAGGAAATTCCGTTTCAACTCTGTAAAATGGACAGCTAAATTCAGTTGTCTTTCTTCCTTCTTAACATTCACCTACATTCTTTCACCGCCTTCTCAGCGTCGTTCGAGTCTTCACAAACTCTGGGATTGTCTTGGAACAGACGAAATGTTCGCGTCAGATGGTTCTTACAAGCAAGGGGAATCAACTCAGCAGAGTTTTATGCATAATTTACCGCCATTGCGCTCTCTGGATTTACAAGCGCCTACACCCTTTTCTGGAGAGCAGATGCATACGGAGGCCTTTTCGCATTCAACGACACATCCTTACAGCGAGGCACGGTATAATGTTCCCGAACATTACAACATCCGAAGTCCTTACATGCCCAACCATCCCGCGACATATGATCATCGACCTCCTGAGCATCAGACCGCCGCCGAACTTCCTCAACCAATACATCTTCATTATCCCAACCACAGCCAACAAGCGCAAGATCGGCGCCCAAACGATTTGTCAAACCTCTTGAACAATCTGGACCCGGCGCTAGCTCCGGAGGTCTTTCTTCCAAAGGCAACCGAAACGCCAACATCAGAAACATCGGAGCCGCCGACACTGCGCAAAGGATCGCTCAAAGAGAAAGCTCGCATTGACGTTCTTGATGATGGAGGTTCGAGGCCAAGGGCTTTTGTAGCCTGCCGCGGATGGTATGTCTTTCCCCTCTTAGTAGCCATCCGCTGCTTCATCGCAAAATTCATGTAGCCGAACTCGCAAGATAAAGTGCGACGGTGCACGACCGACATGCAACAATTGTGCTAAGAGAGCGAAGGCGGACGAAGAATGTACCTACGATGCAGTTCCTCGTCGAAGAGGTCCCGACAAACAGAAAGGTGGTCGCCAGCGAATGACCAAGGAAGCTAAGCAACGCATTATGCAGGCCCCAGAAGCATCACCGACCGGTTCCTCTTGATCGATTTCTTCGCCTTTTTGAGTATGCAGATTTTTGTTGAGTTGAGCTGCTGTCCTCTGATTATTATTTTTCTTCTTTCTTCTATAGTTTGTTGTCATTATATTAGTGCACATCCTGTCGCGAAGAGCAGTTAATTCCTGCCCAGCTCTAGAACATTCGTAGATACGGCAGAACAATTAAGACTTGCGAATTAATTGCAAGTCCCATACTTTCCTAGACTATCTCTACTTTACGCTCTCAGATTCACTTTTACTACATATACTCTCCTGTAATATAAAATCTTGTTCCAGTGCCAATGCGCTCTTGTCCTGCAATACAGCAGCTGGACCTGTGTTTACCTGTAAGGGAAATATGGGACCCTTATTTAGCAGAGGCCTCCGGTCGCGCGGGCCTTTTGTTCTCTTTCACATCGACATCCACCACCTCCGACAACATGAGTCAGGACGTTTCGTCTATAGCACAACTGGAGAATAGACCATTGGACTTTGGGTCGACAGTACCAACACCTTCCAGCTCTTCATCATCTCTGAAAAGAAGGGCGTCGTCATCCTTCGACTGTTCAGATGATAGTACTCGGAAACGCTTGAAAGAAACCAAAGCTTGCACAACAGAAAAAATCCCAGATGTTGATTCAACTGCCTGTGGCATGGATGTAGACGGTGCCAAGCTTGTGGATGAGATAATGGATGAACTACAGTGTGGATGCTGCTCAGAATTGGTGTACAGGCCTGTGCTCGTGATACCTTGTCAACATTATTTCTGCGGAAGGTAAGTCGCGTCATTCCATTGATGCAAGCGGGCTAAAATGCTGAGGATGTTGATTTTCCTGATCTAGTTGCTGTCTCCTATGGATCCGTGTAAGCACTTGCTCTCTCCGCCAGCTTTGCTTCTATGGCATGGAGCTAGCCTTATATGCACTACCCTTTCGCGCTTTGTTCCTCAATCTCCTGCATATGTTGTATTAACTAACACAATCTGTTGTACAGAATGGTGGCACCAGCTGTCCTGTTTGCCGAACTATGGCCACAGTTGGGATGCCTTTCCGGGCTATACAACCCCTGATCGATTCACTGCTTCGCACGGCGCCTCATAAAGCTCGAACCCAACGCGAAAGACAACAAGCAGATGAAGTTTATAAGGCCGGACAAACGATACGCGTAAGCACTTTCCCTTTCGGTACTGTCTGGTTGACTGATCTATTATCTCGCAGTTCCCCCCTCCGCGCGAAGCGTCACCTGCACCTGAAACAGAACGAAGCGCAGACTACATCCATCCATGTCCCCACTGTGCAGTTAATAATCCGTATGATTGGAGATGTCCTCAGCCTCTACCCGACCCTGCTACCGATGCAGATAACGCATGGCATGTCGATGACGGGGTGCCTCCAGGTCATGCTCACTGCGGGAACTGGTCTGTCCGCCAATGCTCCCTATGAAATCTTATCTAATTGACGCGTTTGCAGTGAAAATCTGATGGCGATTAGAGCCCCATCTTCGTCGCGATGCGATTTTTGCAATACTTGCTTCTGTGGCATCGGTGTTCAGGATCGCTGCGTTGCTCTGCCATTGCTATCACAGCATCCTCACAACTTGTCGAGTCATTCGGACTTGATACTGTCGGCCGATGTTTATGAATGCTTTGATGGCAATACCGTCGAAGTGGAAATTATGCTTGAATATGTCGACGCCCAGAATTTAACACCGCGCCATATATATCGCGACGTATGTCTTGATTGCTCTTACGTTCATTTTCGTCTGACCTGTTTTGGCCTGTAGATTATAATGAATATTCAGAAATCCCCTCGAGGTTTTCAACCTCTTGTAGATCTGGATCTATTCAGCGACCTTCATGCAGTCTCGCCTTCTAGAGATGGCCAATCAGAAGGGGCACGCAACCGTGCATGTCGTCTCTGTGCCGCTGAAATATTCCTTTGGGGATTGAAAGACTGGTGGTTACGAGAAAGAAAGAAGGGGTTTGTTGAACCCAACATCATGAGCAGGAAGGACTGTCCCGAAGGACGAATGTGTAACAGGCAGCAAAATGATCATGGTGAGGAGTCATATTATTTATACTTTTACTTGGTACTCATTAGTTTATTTTCCATTAGGTCATGCACGAGAATGTTGGTCACAATCTCGTTTCTCTTTTTCGTCCTTCCGTGCTAATATAAGTTTTCGCCAGATAATCATGTATTTGCATCGGCAGCTCCGACAGTGGCTCCAGAGAATCTTACTGATCCTCAGTTTGGTGAAGCTTCAACATCGCATCATCCTTTGTCAACAACACCTCCAGGTTCACCTCAGCGAGTGACTGCGTTTACTCCAGCAAGGCTCACGTCGTCATCTTCGGCGGCCTCGCTATCATTCCTTCTGAACGCTGAAGATATTGGCGGTCAGTCAACACCACATCGGCGCGCTACACCTATGGACATTCGTGAAGCATTGGAGGGGTTCCCTTAGCAGGCCAATTGGTTGAGAACAACTTGACTCTTTTTTTCGTTATACATCCATTATTTGATACAGCAACGGTAAATAACTTATCCAAAAATAATACTGAGCAAATGTACATGGAACGAATCCCGTTCGAGTTTGTAAATATAGCGCCTAGGAAGTTTGATAAAGATAAAACAACCCTCGAGGACGTTGAGAAAGAAGTTTGAGATGGTCTTAGGATAATAGTAGATAGTTGGACAGACTATACGGCCATGCCACCAATGACAGCAACGCCCGTCGTCGACTGTGAAAGCAGGGCTTTCAGCTTCGCTTCTTTTTTGAGTTTCTTCTTTTCCTCCTCCAGTTCCGCAATCTGGCGTTCTATTTCCGAGAGGGAAGCTTCTTTGATTGGGCTTGTGGCGATGGTGCTTGTAGTATCGGATTTACTGGAATGTGTTGTGAACGATTCAGCATGGGAAGTCGAAGGCCGCCTTTCTCTATCTGAATCCTTGTTTTTGCTTCGAGATAAGAAACGTTTGAAAGCATTGCCGCTGGAAGGTGCAGGCAGAATGTCTGGTGGAGACAGAGGAGGAGAAGACAACGGGGCTGGAGGAGTTGACAAGACTGGGTTATTGGACGTCATTACTGTTAGGTTGTGGGAAGTGTCCGGGTTTACCCATCTGATATTAGAGGCCTGCTTCGGCCAGCCTGCAAGTTTTTCATTCGAGATGGTTTTGACATTTTTGTAATACTCATGCTCTGCAAGATTCGACTTAGGCTCTGCGTAGGCCAAAGGAAAAGAAGAGAGTTCTTCGGTTGGGGGTGTAAACAGAGTTTCGCTCGATATCGTTGCACCTGACGTTGAGGATCCGCTAGAAACCGACAGCACCGTTGGACCAGGACTTTCGATCACCGGATTGTACTGAGTTTGTTTAGGCCGGGGTATGGTGTTCAGTTTGGAATGATGTACTCCATTTGAGGTAGACGGTCTTCTATTAGCACTGCTATGAATATCTTCTGAAGAATTGGAAAGCGAGACGGCTGGTAGTGAGCTTTGAAACACATTATCAGCAGTAGTTGGCCGCTTAAGTCGTTGAGAATTGACGGGTTTTGTCGTAGGGTCTGGCGAAGGCCTGGATAGGTTTTGTGGCTGCAGGAACGGAGATGATGGCAAAGCCTCCGGAGAACTATTTGAAAGATTTTGAGCAGGTCTGATCACTGCTTCGGGTAGGATTGGCTTGGCTGGAGCGGACGCGGGTACGGCATGCATAGCTGAACGGAGATAATCGGCCGGGGGAGGTGGCAATGCTTGAGAAGGAGGTGACACAGGCGCTGAAGAGGAAGCTACGAACGGAGGTGATCTAGATCCTTCCTGTGATAAAATCAGGGATAAGGACGGCTTGGTCGTCCTTGCCGATACAGAAACAGCGGCTGGAGATGCCGGTGTAAAGTTCGAGGAAGGAGTATGCGCGGCGACCGAAAAGTAATCGATATCGCTTTTCGTATTGGGGTCTTTTTGGTCGCTTATTGCGTTTGCTCTTGTGTGGCCCGAGCTCGATGCCGTTGATTTGGATTTGGGTTCGTTACTTGGAGATGCATCTTCACAAGATAAAAAAAAACCGGTCGGTTATTCCCACTCTGGTCAACTAGAAGGTCCTTCAAAAGCTCTACTTACTATAGCCTGAACTACTGATTCCGTGGTCGTCATTCCCTGTCCGCCAGAACGCGTCCGAGGTGCCGCGTGGGCGAGTAACGTATTTACTAGACGACCCATTTCCGCCTCCATTATATCCTCCCTCTCTAACGTTGTCAGAAGCCTTCGCGTTGCCTCCATTTTCTTTTTCGGTCTTCCTTGATGGCCGTTTCTGGGTGTATGACTGGAAATAAAATAATCGGCTTCTGAAGGTCCGTAAAAGAATAATGGATACGCACCATCACAGTCTTTAATGCGCTGTAGAGATCATGAAATCTGATATTAGCTCTCGGACAACAAAGTAAGGAAACATGCTGACCGGATCTGTAGGCTCCGGCAGCTGCAAAGAGTGGTAACTTCGTATACTCCGACGGAATTCGGATTCGTAAGAGATCGGTGCATTGCGTGCTTAACCAAAGATTCCAAGTGAGAAAGTCGGTAATTAGTAGCCAAAATCAACAGTTGGCCCAGAACACCTGGCATGTGCTGGAGTGGGGTTATGAGCGACATCGAGTAGAGGTATTGCAGGAACGCCAAGGCGATCGGATATGGCTCCGATAGGTAGAAGGCACGGGGTGAAAGCCTAGGGTCTAGAAGAGGCTGATTTGCGACAGTGCCTGGAAGGTTTGGCAGCGGGATGTGCATAGGAGAGTTGGGCAATTTATCGGATGTCTGAGCCGCTTTCACAAGAAATCGCTCCCTCTGCTGTCTGAACCACTCCCACCGCTCCTCTAGTATCCTCCTCGAACAAGGAATCCGTTGACCATCTTCACAAACTACGTCAAAGTCGGTCAACACCCTCTCCTCAAGAGCAGCGAGACCGAGTTCCTGCATCCTCACATCCAGTTTCAGAGGCGGTGGCTGGTATATCCCAAACGCCTCCAAATCCACAACAGCAACATGATCCCAGCTGAGCAAGCGTCGATTGTAGTCATCCACGAGATTACCGTAGCGGTTACCGAAAATCATGAATTTGTTTGCTTCTGCCCAAAGACAGCCTCGGAACCATGATCCAGATTCGATAGCTTTCCCCGGATCAATGCGAGACCATGTCATGGAAGCAAGATCCAGAACCCATATTGAGAATGATTGATAGCTGTGCGCCAAATAAGTGCCAGCGATGATAAGGTGTGTACCGAGTAAGGCGCCTGTCGGAAAGCGTAGACCGGGAGGAAATGTCGAACCCGTCATGGCCGGAGAACGGTCCTGAATGGTGAAGTCGGTGTCGGGCAAGGGAGAGAAGATTTCCAGTTCACGTTTGACATCAGTAAACTGTTGGATTGAATGTTAAACAGATTTCGAAGTTCAAGTCTGACGTGCACTCACATTATAATTGCTGTACAAGAAGATATCGCTGGGGTGTTCTGGAGTGGGGGTGGCGGAATAGGGTAGATGGATTAGGTTTTCGGAAGGAGTGGCTTCAGGCAGTGATCCTGTTGGGTTCTGAGGTGGAGCAAAGCGGTTTCCGACGGGGCCTAGAGTTAAAGAGGAACGTAGGGTTTGGGATTCGTCTTGAGGAGAGCGGATGACAATCGGTGAAGACACGGCCACACTCCGGTATGTGCCACAATGCCGCGGGTAATCGCGCCGTTGAATCCATGTCTGCGTGACAAGATTGAATATACAGATGTCGTCCAACCATGTGTTGTAAAAATCTTGTCCTCCAATAATGAACAGTTCGTCGCCCGTTACGGAGGATAGGTGGGCATAACGTGCGCGTGGTACAAGGGGATCGTTCTCCGAGGGTGAGAGGGGCGTCGTTAACCATTGCCGGGTGGCTAAATTAAAGAAATGAACGTCGTTCAAAACACAGAGCTCATCGGGATTGATGGAATCGGGTTGGTTGCTCATACCACCGAAGATGATGAGATGATTATTCCCTATAGAGACAAGTTTAACGGGCGGATAGGACGCGGACTGAAATCAGGTGCATACAAGTATCGGCACTGTGAAAATATCGAGGTCGAGGTACATTCTCTTGATGTTGAACTGGTATTCGCTCCCAAACAAAACTTTCCATGTCGAAGACGTAAAGGTCAGAGAGCATTCTTCTTTCTGTCACCAGTCTACCTCCCTGAAAGCAATAAAACAGCTGTTCCAAGGGTTTTTTCAGGGCCACAACTTACGAATATATACATCTTTGACCCCACGACAGTGGTCGATGCGCCCTGGAAGAAAATTGAGGGCCATATACACAGACCGAATAACACGGAAAACATACAACAAGTTTTGGGGGGACATCGCCTGTTGTTGCTCTACAATAAGTTGTAAGATCGTATATAGAATGAAGCATTGGCGATTTGTGTGCCATCTAAAGGGAGGAGGGATGCGGAAAAGGAGCCAGGGCGTTGAGTGTCAAGGAACCGAGATGTCAATTGCGCATGGTTTGCCTGACCCGGACTTCCATCGCCGGCTTCGGTGATCCGGCTGAGATCATCATCAATTCTCAAACAGGGGGTAAAATGCTCCCTTTGTCATTGACTCTGAGTCTGAGGTCATCAAATCGTCTCTGGAGGCCTGTTCAACATTTTGTATTCAGGCAGTTTCAAATGGACGTTATACTCTCGGAGCCTGCTCCTGACAAACTTCAAGTTCTTCCTCATCACCAGTATGTCACAACTGATCATCTAACCCCCACCACTGTGGCATCCAATCCTCTCGATCAGTTCCGTTCTTGGTTTAAGGATGCAATGGAGGGCGGTGTTGTCCAAGAACCAGAAGCGATGTCGCTTTCTACAGCTAGTTCTTCCGGAATTCCCTCATCCCGGATGGTTCTTCTTAAACAGGTGGACTCCCGAGGATTCGTCTTTTTCACGAATTACACATCCCGAAAATCACAAGAAATCCAAGCAAATCCCCATGCTGCCCTTGTCTTCTATTGGAGAGAGGTTCACAAGTCGGTTCGAGTCGTGGGACGCGTCGAGAAAGTCACCAATGAAGAAAACGAGCTATACTTTCGGAGTCGTCCTATTGACAGCCAGCTCGGAGCTTGGGCAAGCAAGCAGAGCTCAGTGATCGGAGAAGATGCTATTCATGCGCGTCTTCAAGCAGCCAAAGATAAATTCAAAGGCGATGTGCCAGCTCCAGAGTTCTGGGGAGGATGGAGAGTGATTCCACAGTACGTCGTTCGCTCAGACATACAAGCCAGCGTCCTTGACGAAATCTTTAGTGAGGTAGAATTCTGGTGCGGCAAGCCATCTCGGCTGCACGATCGTATCCGCTATCTGAATGACGAAACGTCTGACGATAACCGTACATGGAGAATAGAGCGATTATCTCCGTGATTTCGAGCTCGCTAAAATAGGAGGATAATACGGGTGTCATGGCGATATGGGAAAACGGACGGATATCAAGTACGATTACCCTGGCGACCATGACGGCCTCAATCTGTATATTAACATTGCAATTACAGCACTACACCCTTAGAAGCATGCCAGCAAGACCTTGACCATTTTTCGAATGATTCTTTTGCTGCGTTCTCATCTCCGGCTTTCCATAGTTCCATAGCTTCATTTTGAATTCCTCGCCCAAAGGAGAATGTCAACCTCGGAAGCCTAGAAAAAGCCGACGGTGATGGTGAAGCCAGCACAAGCGCATTCAGCGATGCCAGGAAATTTGTGGCCGTTTGGGAAGGTAATCCACCTGAGAAGTGATTCATAAGCTTAGGGTTTAATCAGCTCTTAGGTTTCTTATTCATACCTGATAAAAACAACACGCCTTGAACCGACGTGGGAACAGATCTTGAGATTATGGTAGCCGTGGCCATCGCAATTTCTTCAGGTGCTACTTCTGCTCTCGATGGATGTTGAAGTCCCGGCTGAGGAAACGACGGTTTGATAAGTGTCCCTGGATATTTGTGAACAAACATTATCGTCGGTACACTACAGAGACTTACCCTCGATGAGAACTCCATGGGCTTTCATTCGGATGTAGATTAGGTCGATAACTCTTTCATGGACCTCGGTACTTCGCGCAAGATCTGCGTCTCTTGAAAAATCGACATCAGGTTCGACGATCGGCACCAATCCTGCTTGCTGGCTGATCGCCGCAAATTGAGCTAATGTCTCTGCTGATGTCTCGAGTCCAAGTAGGGTAGGTAGTGGTACTGGAATATTGGTGGAAGTGCACCCCACTGGAACTCGCCACTTTGAGAAACGAGCTCCAGCAGATCGTGCAGCCTGTAGCTGTGGGAGAAGGTTATCCAAGCCTTGTACAATAAACTCTTCGGTGGATCGAGGAATAGGTACAAGCTCTCCGTTGGCTCGTATGCCAGGGATAATGCCCTTGTCCGAAAGTAGAGGTGCGAGTTGGAAGTCGATGAGGGATTCCCAATGGAGTATGGCTCCCGATATATACTCTGGTAATTTAGAAGATCATAAGGTATTGCAACTTTTGGATGAAACTCACCAGAGTTTAGAGAGGAAAATGCGGTTTCTTTCCATATTTTTCTCTTCTTTCTTTTTTCTTCTTCCGTCAGGGATACTTTTTGTGCATTCCTTAGAAGTTCGTCCATCATCTCAGGCGCTTCGTCGGATGCGTAAATGCCCCTTCCTTTAATTTCTACCAGCTCATTTGCAGTCTTCATCAATTCGTGAGCCTCGAAATGCGAGTGGTGGGAATGTATGAACATTTTAGACGAAGGAGTTCGCTGCATGCGATGAAGTTCTTTCCGGTTACTGCAAAGATCGAGAACTGGAGCCAAGAAGACATTATGAGGGGCGGTTTCTGAGCTCATTCTGAGAATGATTTTTTTTGAAGAAATACTAAAAGACGTTTCAGATAATCTGAAGTCGTCTGACATCGAATGTTCTCTGCTATCGGAGCTAACTTGATCAGTCGATATCTATTTTTGGTATATCTCAAATTAGGCAGCTGCGCCATCACACAAACTTAAAGTCAATAATAGGGGCTATTTATATGTGCTTGGCAACAACTGTAAGTGTAACGTCAGCTCGAACAACTATAGAACATAACAGCTCGTAGACCGTAACTGTCAATCTGTCTTCACCATCACCTGTTGACAATAATGCAAATCTCCAAAGTCTGGCTTGTCAACAGAACTATTTCGCGACTCTCAAATGCTCAATCGAGTACGGGCCTTCGGCCGACGTTCCCACAGTCTGAACGGAAGAAGATGGAAGGAATGGGTGAAGACTTCAGGCCACCTTGGGTATATGTCGGAACGCGGTTAATCTCGTTTGTGGTCATTCCTGGTATGCACCTTTCGTCGCACCTCGTAAAACTACCTTCTGCTTATTGTAGACCACAACGTCAGCTGTCGGTCTCTACTCTGTTTTTCTGTATGACTTTGGCACGCAAAATCATGTTTTCACACCCGTAAGGCGGTGGACGGCCAACGCTTTCAGCTCGTTTTTCACACTTTCCTCGGAGGAAAAGAAGTTGCTACAGCAGGAACAAGACGTCGGGCAAGGGTACACGAAACCATAGGTGTCGTCGCATTGAGGACCGCGGAGCCCATACGAGTGGATGGATAGACGCTTGGCTCAGCATGTTGCTTAGCTTGTCGGGCATAAACAGCTTTAATTTCGCGCATCATAGCGCTTTCCGAGCGACGGATATTCCGGAGTGGGCGTTCGAAGATAAACATATCTACGTTTGTTTGGGTAAGCCTCGAGGTGTCTAGCCTCATTGATGCATTGCACTATAGAGTATCGCATGCGCTCCTGCCGCTTATCATTCTCCAATACCACACTTCTCTACCAAATGAACCCCTCTCGAATAAATTCTGACGCTGTGTCTGCAAATATAACGAGATCAACGTCTTCCAAAACACCGCTTAGCGCTGGTTTTTCCAATTTGAAAAGCGTCTTACAACAAAACATCGACATCAGCAAGACCTGTTTAGACCAACTCCAGGCGACTAACAGTAACGTTGAAAGTGACTCAAGCGAAGCATCCAGCGAGTTGTTTCAAAATTTATTGGACGAAACCGGACAGGTCGCTGCAATGATTGCTGGGAACGGCCAACGACAAGGATCCAAGGAAAACTTGTGTGAGTGTTGCATTCAGCTTTTTGTTTGTTTATTGATTTTAGTGAAACATTATTGTAGCTTATGCCGTTGAGATATCGGAAGTCAATCAGTGTATCCACGAAGACCGGCTCCTTAATATCAAGGAAACTCTCGAAGGTCTAAAAATTCATTTTCTCTGACACCTTTCTTGTATTTTGAACCAGTGTTGTAGGAATCCGAAAAGAGGCAGAACAATCTCATTTACAAATAATGCAAGCTCTACGCAAGTGATAAGCGACTTCAGCCTCAATCAATACCTCCGGGAAACCCTTGACAAAATGATTATTGTCGTATCGCTTCGAGATTTTCTCGTTATTGGACTGCTTTACAACCAAACTCTTGCACTGCCTCAAAGGCTCGGGCTAACTCACCGAAGGATTTGTTCTCGCTCGAAATCATTCACTTCTGCAAACCATATCTGCATCCTTTATAGCTTAAGTTGTCTTAATATGTGAGGGCTCTAGTGCTAGCGATTTGGGGGGTTTGCTCGGGGTTTCATTTACCTTGCATTTGGTTCGTAATGGCCAGTCCGAGTTCGAGCAATGCCAAGACCCTCAAAGCTGGCGTTTGACATTCTGGCTTAAGTATACGATTCACTGCAGAGGAGAAGGAATGAGTGAGCCATATCGTAATCATGACATCTCGCAAATAATACAAGTCATTTATGTACCTCCCAGTCCCTCGCCATAGCGCCAGGGAGGGATAGGTACCAATCCTATTAACCATTGATGTAAACTTCTCCCAAGGCGTTGAGGTTCCCTTGTACATCCATAAGGTCTCGATGAAGTGTAGTTCAGTAACACTATTCAATTCGGATATTACTGAAACTCACTATAAGAGTTTCCTGATTCTTGGCGCTGTTTCAGCTTGTTGAGTGAGATACTTGGTTTCATATTCATTTTTTCTCGGATTGCACGTACAAAGAAAGCAAACCAGGCGTAACGCTCTACCCAATCGAGGGTGTCTAGGTACGATGTGGTTGACTTTATAAAGTCCAGCACCTCTTAGGTTTGGAGTCAATATTGCAGTATAAAATCGATAATCTTCTACGAACCAGCGTCGTTGGATGATGTTGAAGCATATTCTGTAATCCAAATAGGATAGCTGGGAAATTGACCATGTACTTGCCATATGTAGTCGTAAAAGTTACCAATGCCCTCTCCATACCTAGGAGATTATGAGTTCGACACTTACAGTAGTGAGAAAAACAAAACTAACCAGTGAATAGGGAGGAAATCAATAGAGCAGCCGGTACACCGGCTTAAGAAATCTGTGAGCCACGGACGACCATTTCCTGAGATCGCAGGGGCTCCAAGGCGAATTCCTAAGGCTTTCAAAGGCTCGATATATTGCTTCCAGAACGTGACTGCTTCAGGCACCGTCAAATTAGACTGGCTGGGGAAATCAGGCTCGTTGAATCCCTATGTTGTAGTATTCAGATTCTGACAAGGAGTACTTCAGAAGAATATACTAGAGCAATCTGAGCCCCTTGTTTCTTTACAAGATTTGCAAAGTTTGTGATGTTGTTGAGGCCCCATTGCATGGGGATGTAAGGGATATGAGATTGTGCAAGGTAGTCGGGCGCAGTTTGACCCCAGTCATATTGCCAAGATATAACGCTTTTGGTAGTGTTCACCTTTGAGATGTCGCTTTTGAAGGTGCTTTCCGCAAAAGCTAGGCCGCGTTTAGGATTCTTGATAACGGCTGTTGCAAAAGAGGTTAAACTCGCCAAGTTAACCAAGAGACAGAACTGGAGAACAAGAAAGACCATCTCTCCGCAGAGAAATCCCCAGGATATGGCTACACTTATCTGGCCTGCAGTTTAAGTAGAAATTCTGCCAAGGCCAAGAGATCTATGACCAGGTCAGCTGCACCAATTTCGAGGATCAACCAACCCTCCTACAGCGGCTGGGGATGGATTACTGGGTCATAGCAAATAACTTGAATACAAAAACTGGGACCTGAAACTCTCCAAGCCAAATATCACGAGGTGAAGCTTGTTCTGGTTAGTTCTGGTTAGTTTCCCTCTTCTGTCAATGAGGGAAAGACCATAAGCACAAACAGGGATAACCTGTGGACCAAAGCGATCAATTGGCACCACGGCATTGTCCGTGAGACGCTCGGGTACCGCATACTTGAGGTTTGAGCTCTTCCCTGTCATCGTTATGAATGACTTCCAGGATTAACACCGGCTTAAAGGTGCATGCAACCTTACTGTAGTGATAAGCCTCCTGCAGAAAGGTGGCATAATCCTGAAGAAGCGCATGGGTGCTTAACCCCTTCAGACAAGCTTTTCGCCGTGCGCATTTTTAGCGTTGATCCTCGAGGTGGTTGCATTCAAATTTGCTTGTGGATAGCGTGTCTCGTCGGGCTCCAACTGCTACCTTTGTTCTTGGCCCTAAATCTTGACTTGTTCTCTCGGGTGGACTACCTTTTTCGTGATTTTTTGACACCTGGGATGCGGCCCACAGTACTCCATTGTAACACACTTTTCGACACCCTGGACGGTTTCCCGAGCTGCAGCCCACAGTACCAACGCAGTCGAAAAAACAAGCTTCTCTGGATCTTTTTTTCTCAAGTAATTTTATCAGAGGGCGCGATTTTTCTTGCCGCACATGACGACATAACGACTGCGTTGGTCTTCTGGCATCTGAGAGCGGATTGTATAGTAGCACGCGCTTCCAACTGCGACATTCTTTAACTGCATAAATGCCTCTTCGGGACAACCCTTAAATTTTTCTATGGCTCGGAGACAAACTGGGCTGTCAACATTCCCTGTGCTAGCGTTACCGTTCATCTTCGCAAACAGGTGGGTGTCTGAACCGAGTCGCTACGTCGCACCGATGAACGGATCTCGAATCTTTCGCTCGAAACAAGTTGTTCAGCTGCAGGTTCCTATTCTTCGCTTAAAACTCCCTTTTAAGGTTGGAACATAGACCAGCAGACATGGCCATCTTACACTGATCTTCGACGATTGTTTCTTGGTGAGTCGAGCTATTCAAAACTTCCAAGGAACGCACTCAAATGATCAACCTTCTGGACTAACCTCCCACATGTAAAGACCTCCCGTGTTTCATTCACGGGGCTATGTCCAACTGCTCTTCAGTCTTCCTCTGTTCCGATGCTCATTTTCATGATTGTCTGTGTTATGAGTTAATGTTTTCTAGACGATTAGAGATTCATTAGGCTTGAGGGTGATCAGGTATAAGATCTAGTAAAATTGCTGGAGATGGACCTCA
This sequence comes from Crepidotus variabilis, assembly GCA_015657495.1. Classification (NCBI taxonomy): domain Eukaryota; kingdom Fungi; phylum Basidiomycota; class Agaricomycetes; order Agaricales; family Crepidotaceae; genus Crepidotus; species Crepidotus variabilis. The sequence goes on along the minus strand of MU157826.1, from coordinate 899,541 downwards.
AGCAGTTACAACAAGATGCTCCCACTTTCACCAGCGTTTACTCTTCTCGCAGTTTCATTGTTTTTTGGTACTGCCAACGCCTGGTTCCGCCTGGCCTGTACACTCCCACTTGTGAGAGGTTAGCATTGCCGTGTCATTCACCATGTTCATCGAGCTCATTACCTAACACCAGAGAGAATCGACCCCATTGTTTCTCCTGGGGTTGCACCGGCTAACCATGTTCATGTGGGTTCACTCTCGTCTTCGTGGCACTTATCTCACCCATCCGCAGTCGGTTCACGGTGGTAGTAGTATGCTTTTCAGTCTCGTTTAAACTATCAAATAGCTCAACCTTTGGTCAGACTTTGCTCCTAGTAGCACTTACGACAGTCTGCGCCAATCTAGCTGCAGCTCCTGCTTAATCACCCAGGTGAGCCTTATTCATTCAACCACATGTGCATCGAACTTTTTTTGACTTCTTTTTGCAGGATAAATCGAATTATTGTAAGTCATTTTCTTTAGCCTTAGATGAGTAAACTGACAGAAAAGAATAGGGTTCCCGACCCTGTACTTCCAAGATCCTAAGACAAAACAGTTCGAGGTTGTTCCAAATGGAGGTAAGTAATATCATTTAAATCGCAAAGCTGATGTTTACTTCCAATCTTCAGGTCTTTTGGTTTACTATCAGAACCGTGGCACTCTGGACAAGATCAACGGCGGGCCAGGTCTCAAAGCCTTCCCTGCTGGCTTCAGGATGATCAGCGGGAACGTAAAAAGTCGTAGCCAGAAGTGAGTTTTATCGTCAATAATCTTAAGGTTACATCTCTGAAAACAGACGACTAGATATCCCCCAAATCAGGGGACTCAAGCTGAGCTGGCAGAAAGAGCCGTTAAGTACATATGTCTTCGATACAGCGCAGGGAAAGCCGACTATGAAGGCTACGGCTTTCCTACCACAGATTGTGAGGCTGGTTTTCAAGCTCGTATTCATATGCCAGGTAAGTGGAATGGTTGAGCAGCTGCTATTAGTCTGTTACTCATGTGCACTTTTTAGCCTGCTGGGATGGCAAGAACGTGGATTCTGCGGATCATACCTCCCACGTGGCGTATCTTTCTATAATTGACAATGGGTCGTGTCCTCCGACACATCCAGTCGGTCTGATGAAACTTTTCTACGAAGTAAACGTTCCACTTAACGGATCGAAATGGGTCTTTTTCTCACATCTTGCTAGATCACTTGGGACGTCACGACATTTGCATCTCGATGGAAGGCCGGTACTGACAAATGGCCGTTTGTGTACGCGGATGGGTGAGTTAAAAATGAATCAGTTTGCTGCCAGAACGTTTTCCAAGTTTTGTACAGAGATCCCACTGGTTTCTCCGCCCATGGAGATTTCCAAAACGGTTGGGATATAAATGTCCTCCAGAATGCAATTGACCAATGCAACAACCCAAATGATCAAACTGGAAATGGTGGGATTCTTTTCCTGACTCCACCTACTCATATTGATGAAGAAACTACGCAAGGTATAACCGAAGCCTGCAAGTATTTTGTCATGCAGAGCGCAGCAGACGCCACCAAATGTAGAATCAATCCTCACGTTTCCGAATCGACCAACGGAACTTTGGCAAGACTTCCTGGGTAAGAATATGGTAATCTGATGTCGTTCATTGCTGACACATAATACCACGCGCAGATGCAACCCCATCCAAGCTGGTCCCAGCGATGCGACTCTCTACTCGGATAGCAACTGCCCAGCTCATTAACGGTTGCTTACCGAGGCCTTTAAACAAATAAAGTATTTACTTTTGGTTTTTTTTTGTAATTGTATTCCTGCTTTGAATGTCAACGTTATCATTGAATGTGGACTGGAAGTCTTGACTCTTAAAACTCCTTAAAGTTGATGTCGCGGCACCCACGCGTCGTGAAACCATAATCACACGTGACCTGTCGCGCGAAAGTTGCTTCCGTTCTGGTCATAACGCTTGAAGCTCACTCAACCTCTGATTCTCAGTGTCTGTCCTGTAATGGAGCCGCCGCCTCCAAAAATCTCTTCTAAGCCTCCTTTGATCACTCCTTCGGCATCTCCTCCGCCTACTCGCTATTCCTCAGTGTATTACAGGGACAGCGCACCTCCTAATAAACGGCAGCGGACAGCGACTCCCAGGCGCACTTTCCATGATTCAGCATCTTCTTCAAACTCAAGGACCCAAACTCCGGTTCTCGATGTTCAAAAAGAAAGAGAAGCTTCTATGTCACGCCTACTCGATGTTTGGGCAGGCCTGGCTGATCGCTATTGTCGGGATGATGAAGAGGATGACATTGTCGACATAAACACCGGAGAAATAATAACAGACAACGGCTTCCTTAGAAACACCCCTGCCTTGATGTTTGGCTCACTTGCCGGGGTAGCAGACGAAGGGACGGAAGCGGATGAAGAGGAAGAGGACGAATATGACCCTGATGAACTAGACGCTTGGGCTGATGTCGATTCCGAAGGGTTTGACCTTCATGGCGATGGACTGCTGGATATTCATGGGAAAGTGCTTTCACCAGTGACTAATCGCGACCCATCTTATGCTGCAGACTTGCGCGAATTTCTTGAAGCAGAAAAACAGCGAAAGCCTATCGACGAAGACCCTGATCCAGAGGCAGGTTCAGCTAGCGAGGGTTCAGTCGAGGACGGGGAAGAGGAAGACTCGGAGGAAGAGGTGGTAGAACGAGTATCTCCACACCAACAGACAACCTTGAGTCGGAATGAGGACGAAGGCACCAGCAGACTTCAGTCTGTCCCCCACGGTGATGGCCACGAAGAAGGCTACTCGGATTACCTCGTTCCTCTCGACGTATCTGGAGACGAATTAGACAACTGGGAAGAGAACGAGTCTAATGCTATCCAAACTTTAATAAAAGAAGAGGACGAAGCCCCAACTGCTGTTGCCCTTGATCTGTCGAGTGACAGTGAAATTGAAATCATCGATGGTCCATTCATACCGAAATCCAACGCCCGAGACAAAAAGGGCTCCCTCACGAAGACAACACGACATTTACAGTCTACAAAACCTCCATTGCAGCTATACACGCCTCCTCAATCTAATTCCTCCGATGCCCCATCGTCTAGCCCAGTTCCGGTGGACTTCAACATTTTTCCGCATACCTCTTTAGTTGATTCTCAAAAAAGTCCCCCCGCCCTTTCTTCACTCAGAATGCACCTTCAAACTAATACCAACTCGGCGGCAGCTATCAAAAACGAGGACACCTTCAAGTCCACGCCTCCAAAACTTGATTTAGCGCAAGTCCAAAGACGGAAAACACCTCAACGACATAGTTCCATTGCCCCTACTTCGAGTGGTAACATAGGTGACAACATCTTTCCTCCCTCCACCAATTCAAGTCCTCGGAAACTGAAGCCAGTAGTTGAGATCACCGTGCTGAAGCTTACAAAGAAGCCTGGGATCACCAAAGAAGCTCACAAACTACCGGCTTCTTCTGTTCGACAGAAAGAGCGCCCCGACGCTCCTAGGCCTCCACTTTCGAAAGGCAAGGGCAAGGAGAAGGAAATAGTTGTAGCTTCAACAGCCTCCTACCACACCCGATCAAGCAAGAAACCACTGTCTTCAGGTCAAGTCAGCGAAGAATGTAGGGAAGGATTGCCAAACGTCCAAGAAGAAAACAACCTGGCGAGTCTCGAATCGGGCAAGCCCAGAAAGAAGTCCCCTCCTGTTTCAAAGTCGTCAACCGAAACTCTTGTAGACGCTAAATCACATAACGCATCACCTAGAAAAAGAAAACGCGTGGTGTCCGATACCGAAGATGAAGTAGACACTACAGCCCAATCACACCCAGGGCCTTCAAAAATAGCCACTCATCGAGTCCCTTCTCTAATGCATGGTAGGCCTTGCCACTATCCTTACAACTTGATATATGTACTGAATTCTCGTAGATCCTGGAGAAGGCCCATCTCATTGGCAGCATCGTCCACCTTCCCAACGAGACACGCGTCGGAAAAAACGCAAATCTCCCTCTGTTTCTGACGATGATTCTGCTTCTGAAGTGTCAGAGCACTTTGACAGATCTAGAGGACGCCGATCTCAATCGCGTTCTAACACGCTTCCACCGGCCTCTCACTACCTCTATCCACATGGCCCATACATGCCGCATCCCGCTTCTCAACCAATCCCCGCCATTCATGATCCACGAGCTCAGCTAATCATAGCGCAAGCCATGCATCAACTATCGACTCTCGTTGGTGCGCCTTGGCCTCCGATACCTTCCTATCTTGATGGCGAAGTACCGCATACACCTTCACGACGAGGTCAAAGTATGCAACCTCCCAACTTTTCTTACGCGACGCCCACACATCACCCACACCCATACTCTTATGCGTTCGACCCAAGCTTTTCTAGAGCCACCTTACCCCCAGACACCCCCGAGGCTTCTTCATCCCCCGAAAAGTCTGGCGGAAGGAGGCCAAAGACATTGGTAAGGAGGAGTAGGTCGAGGGGTAGGAATGTGTCCTTCAGGGTGGACGACGACGATTTTGTTGAGATGGAGGAAAGGTCTTCGAGCCCGATGATGGGTAGTTCTCCGTTGAAGGGGAAAAGGCCTCAAGTGTCGGGTAATCCTGAGAGGTCTCTCAGCAAAACGAAGGCCAAACCTGATGTCCAGTACGAGGAAGTACCTGACTCAGAAGAATCAGAGGACGGTCGACGTAGGACAAGACTGTTTACTCGAGGACAGACACCTGGCCCTAATTCTGATGGGCCGGAACCTCTTAAAAGTGGTCGGAGTTGAAGGTTTATCTCATTTCCTCTTCGAATATCTGTATGATTTTTGCCATGTATAAAATATTGGATGTATAACATTTCATTTTGTACATACGCCAGTTAGTCAACGATCTCATACCAAGGGCTTCCTTTTTGGTTCACGTACGATCTTCTTTTTCCACGTGACCAAGATTTTCCAAAATCTTTTGACTGTCTTGAGCCAAGCTATACAATATACCACAGAGTACTCGCCTTTACTTTTTCCTCTGGCTATGACTGGTCCGCCTATAAGAGAGATTCACAATGCAAAAGCCCGTAAATCTTCTGCTGGAACTAGAAAAAAGGGTAGACAGAGACGGAAACTGGAAAACACTCTTGCGACGCATGAAGACGGCGAAGACCCAAATGCAACAATATTGGTACCTAAAAGCAAAGATTTGAAGGAGAAAGAAAAGAGAGAACGGATGATGCAAGAGGTACGGTGTCAACTAACACCTGGATTATCAATTTACCTGAAATGCAAGTTCGCGGAACAATCAGAGTCAAAATGGACCAGCAAAAAGAAGAAACGATTGGAGAAATACATTGTAAGCCTATTTTTCTCAAAAAAGATGATGGCGTATGAAAAAGATTTATGTGTAGGATAAGAAATTGAAGAAAGAAGAGCGTATCGTGCTTTTCCAGAAACTTGTGTAAGTAACCTCTTGGTACGGTTAACTTTTGGATCTAATCTTTTGAAGTAAGACCCAAGCGTCTATGGAATCCTCTGTTCTTCAGTCTTCGTCTACTCTTGGGACTGGAAAAACCTTAACACATGAAGAGCTACAAGAAAAGGTGGAAGACAAATTCGTGAGGAAACGCCTGCTTAAGGACAACGGAAAACGGAAGAGACGTGTAGAAAATTCTGATGATGAGGACACTCAAGAAGAAGACTCAAATCCTCCCTTACCTGGTTACTCAACCAGAAAGGGTGTTGTCGAGATAGCTTCCCCTGTCGACTTGCTAGAAACAGAGATCAATCCGCCTTCAACAAGTGGTGAGGCGATGGTCACGGAGACGCCCTCGATTGGAAGCGCTTTGCAGCGTAATACGGATGGAAGTTTTGTTACACCGAGAGTTGGCCAAAAATCGAAGCGAAAAAAAGTGTGTGTCCTGTCTGCTATCATCTAGTGGCTTGTTAAGCTAACGTCTTTTGGAGATGTCCAGCTGGGGACGAGGGGTGGTGGTACGTGAAGTCGAATCACAGAGCGATACATCTTTCGACAGCTCGGATTCTGAAGGTGATTCTTTGGCTCATGACGCCTCAGAAGAAGAAAAAGAGCACGAAGACAGCGAAGCGGATGTCGACACAGTGCTAGTAGAAGAAGACTCGGAAGATTTGAACTCATCCAAAAAGCCCCCACAGTCAAAGCGTAGCCTTGGCTTCAAAGATTGGGCCACAAAGCAGCTAAATGCAGCCAAAGGCTATACGCCGTCAGAGTCGTCTGTCATCGTACCAGCCGAAAACGAATCAACGCCGTTGCCCCCTAGAAAGAAAAGGAAAATAGTCACAGGACAAAAAATCGAAATGCGTGGACCTCTCGGCGAAGATCTCCCTCTGCCATCAACTTCGTTTGCTCAACATATACTGCAAAAGGTAAACGCTTCCAGGGATGGTCAGGCTACTGCCAAAGTTGAAGTCAGGCGACTTCCTGAGGTTAATGAGGCACGGATTCTCTTGCCCATTGTTACGGAAGAGCAGCCGATCATGGAGGCAGTTTGGCTCAATCCAGTCGTCATTATTTGTGGCGAGACTGGTAGTGGGAAGACCACTCAAGTTCCTCAGTTTCTTTACGAAGCGGGTTTTGGAGCCCCTGGAAGTGGTAAGTCTCGATTTTGTCAGGAATGGTTCTATCCCTTATATTCTGCTTCCAAGAAAACCCTGGTATGATTGGTATCACCCAGCCTCGTCGAGTAGCTGCGGTTTCGATGGCCAATCGTGTTGCCCATGAACTTTCCCTCAGTTCTTCTCGTGTTTCCTACCAAATACGTTATGATGCCACTGTATCACCAACAACGTCTATCAAATTCATGACGGACGGTGTACTCTTGCGCGAACTAGCGACGGACTTCCTATTAACCAGATACTCTGTCATCATCATCGACGAAGCACATGAGCGAAACATTAATACGGACATTCTAATTGGAGTCCTCAGCCGAGTTATCAAGCTCAGAGAAGACCAGTGGAAGCAACAGAAAGATGGAATCAAAGTGAGAGTTGCCTCTCTTCTATACTTCCCTTTGTTAACCATTCTGGAAAGCCTCTACGTCTGATCATTATGTCTGCTACACTCCGTGTCAGCGATTTCGCCGAGAACAGGGCACTTTTCGCAGTCCCACCTCCCATCATCAACGTGTCTGCACGACAATATCCAGTCACAGTTCATTTTAGTCGACGGACTTATCCAGACTATGTCACCCAAGCCATCAAGAAAGCGGTCAAAATACACACCAGACTACCGCCCGGTGGCATTCTCATTTTCTTAACTGGCCAAAATGAGATAACAGGTGTATGTCGGAGGCTAGGAGCGAGGTTTGGTGCTAAAGCAATCAAAGGTAAACGAGGAAAACACAGCTTCAATCCCTTGAATTCCATGGACGATAGTTCTTTGATGCCGGAGCCCTCATTGATGGCTAGACAAGGTGAATTATATCCTGATCTTAGGGTAGCAACAATTTTAAATAACATGGCTTCAGCTCCCATAGAAGTCGAAGACATTGGTATTGAGAAACCGCAAGAGGAGCTAGCTATAGATGTCGATGAAAATACGGGGGATGAGGACCCAGAAGCACTCGAGAGTGACGACGACGGCGAGATCAATAAAGAGCTAGGTTTAGAGGACGATTCAGATGGTACGTTCGGGATTTACAATCTCGCTTCCATTCATTGACGCTCATGTTAGTGCCAATGCACATCCTGCCTCTTTATTCGCTCTTACCTAACGAAAAGCAAATGCAGGTGTTTCAATCACCTCCAGTTGGTTCCCGTCTCGTTATCGTTTCAACGAACGTTGCGGAAACGTCGCTTACAATACCTGGGATCCGTTATGTCGTGGATTGTGGACGAGCAAAAGAGGTAAGTCCTCCTGGTCCTCGCTAGACGTCAATCTGAGTCTATGCCAGCGCCATTACGACGTTTCAAGCCGGATCCAAGCTTTCCAAGTATCATGGATTTCAAAGGCCTCGGCTGCTCAACGCTCCGGTCGTGCTGGTCGAACAGGGCCTGGCCACTGTTACAGGCTCTACTCGTCAGCACTTTACGAGCACCATTTTGCCAAATTTGCCATTCCAGAGATTCAGAGGATGCCCATTGACAGCGTGATCCTACAGATGAAGAGTATGCATATTGACGCGGTCGTCAACTTTCCATTTCCAACAGCCCCAGATCGACAGGCGCTGCATAACGCGGAGAAGATATTGAGGTACCTAGGAGCATTAACCTCCGTGCCTCACTCCAATACTGGTGCTCAGATTACCGACCTTGGTCGAGCGATGTCCTTGTTTCCTCTGTCACCTCGGCTCTCGAGGATGCTAGTGACAGGACAGCAACATGGATGTCTTCCCTACGTCATCTGTATCGTGTCTGCACTCTCAGTTGGAGACCCATTCGTTTACGAGGAAAATTTGGAGAAGGAGGACGGCGACTCTGAAAAAGAAGATAGCGCTCTATCTAACCTCAGAAGCGACGGCATTAAGGCCAAAGAAGCTCGACGATTACTGCGCAAGGCCTTTCATGAATCGCAACATGTGAATATCTCTGCTTCTATCCAATTTTTTCCCTGACACAGTTTCTGCAGGTACACGCTTCTCTGGGCAAGCGTTGCAGTGATATGTTCAGACTACTATCTGTTATTGGTGCATACGAGTACGCTGGTGGAGGTCAACCATTTTGCTTGCAACATTTTGTTCGCCCCAAGGTTCGCTGACTTCGCTGAGCTCGCTCTTCCGCGTCTCACTTAGCCTAATTTCTGCAGGCAATGGAGGAGATTCATAAGCTCAGAGCTCAAATCAGTAATCTTGTCCAGACGAATTTCCCAGGCTCCAATCCTGACTTTACTCCAACACTTCCACCTCCAGATGAAAAACAGGTGAGAATATTGAAGATCTGCAAGCGTGGTCTTTTAACTCCTTTCATAGCTCAAAGCACTGAGGCAAATTTTGACGGCTGGGTTTATCGATCAAACAGCCGTGCGCAAAGATCTGGTCGAGAAACATACATCGGGTAATCAATACACAACGTCGAAAGGCGTGCCATATCGTGCTCTCGGTATCGGTGAAGATGTCTATATCCACCCGTCTTCCATCCTTTCAGATTCCTTGCCCCCGGAATATGTTGTATTCAGCGATGTTGTCCGGACTTCCAGAGTTTTTATTAAAGGTCTGACTATTGTTAACCCGGCATGGCTGTCTTCGCTGGGCAAAAATACACTTTGCACTTTCTCCAAGCCAACAAAAAACAACGTAGGTGTGTATATGACGATTCCGAAATTTGGCCCAGATAGTTGGGAGCTACCCGCTGTCAAGGTGGTGGGTGAATTATCTTTAAGTAGTAGCTCGAATTAGTGTACTATTGGTATTCTAAAAAGTATCAGTAATAAGATCCTTGTGATGTATATAGTATCTATTGTCCATCTGCTACAATGCCTTTTGTGTACTTGGCGAAAGGTTCAAGACTTCCGTTTCTTGGGGATGAACATGGACTTTTCCTTCGGCTTCTTGCGAGGTAGCTCTGTGCGTTTTGCAGCAGGTAAGCTTGTTGGGTGTTCCGGTCCCGGCCGTTTGGTTCCTCTTTGAGAAGCTTCTGGTTCTTCTGTCAAGGAAGAAGGCCCAGCCTCAGAAGAATGTGTGTCATTATGGGTATTGTGAACCATGGCGAAGCCTTGAGGAGTAGACAGTCCCGCTGGTATAATCGGTAAAGAGGCTTTAGAACGAGACGGGATTGAGGTGGATGATGGATTCGTTCTTGAAGTTTTCGAAGCCATCTTCTCGGTGAAAGAAGATTTGCTGAAGTACGAGGTATCGATCTAAAGGCAATCAGAACCGACGGCCGAGTATCAGCGGGCCTTTCTTACATTTACTAACGTGGATCGAGATCGTGAGTCTGTGATAATCTTTTTCCAATTTTCGTCACTGCGTTCCAATGTGGCTGCGTTGCCCAAAATGAACAAAGATGACTTCGCGCGGGTTAATGCGACATTCATTCGTCTTACATCTATGATCGAATATGAGTCAATCTCTGCGTCCTCGTCAATAAGGGTAACGTACCGGACAAAAATCCGACTGATTGCAATCCAGGACCTGACCTCACACAAGAAAGGATGATAATATCTTTCTCTTGACCTTGAAAGCCATCGACAGTATTAAAGTCAATTTGAGAGGTGATATGGTCTCCAAATTTTCTTGTAAAGCGTCTCTTGATTTCACCAACTTGGGCTTTGTACATGGAAACAACACCAATGTTCACTATTGGCATGATAGCTGGGTAAGTATCGGCCAGCCGTGCGTATAATTCAATGGCGATGTCGCATTCGTGAATGTTGGCCACAGAATGGCCTCTGGACTCTTCCGACCCCCACGAAACATTGATGAACTTGTAGATGCCAAACTTGGGGTGAACTTGCCAAGGTCGTTTTGTCTTCATCGCCATTTCCGGTCCATCTTGTAAACGGCCATTGTAGAAGACTTGACTGGGAAGTCGACTGATCTCGGGATGCATACGGTATTGGATGCTGTAACGCAAACTCATAGACTAATCACTGAAGAGGAGATATAAACACACCTGAGAAGCTGGACGGCATCTTTACGACTCCTTTGTAGCCTAACAAATAACGACTGATTGTAGCCAAAACGAGAGGCCTAAATAGAGATCAGTAGGGAACACAAGGAAACCGGTAGTTAGCGCTCACATCTTGGGAAATCACAGTGGGGGGTAGCTGCTGAGGGTCGCCAACTAGGACACATTTCATGCAACCATATTTGAGAGGAATCAAGGAACTGAGCTCAATCGCTTGAGCAGCCTCATCAATGATGACCATATCGAACTCAAAATTTGCGACGGCGTCATGACCTGAACCGGCGAGAGTACCACATATCACATCAGCATTGCTGAGAATCTCTCTGCGCGTGTTTCGCCGAAGAGTATCCAGAGACCTTGTATCCGACTTTTGTTTGTCTTTTAGTTGGTCTAGCGTTGTGATTAAAGACTGCCTCTCAGCATGTAAGGCTTTTATCTCGTGCTCTAACACTGTCGAACGGCCACCAGCGGCTGTTGCCGTGCCGTGTAACTCCTCGATTTTGGCACTACGAGTTTCCTTAGTTTGCTCTAGTCTTCTCCTTAGTTCTTGGATTTGTTTTAAAACGTCGGAGTTCGCTCCTGACGATCCCTCTAGTTTTTGTTCAACAAGATAGTCGAGAGAGATGTCTTTGACAGCGTTGGAAACTGCTTTGTCGGCGCCAATTCGCACAATGTTACGCTCGATCCCCCTTTTGCGGTCGGCAGTAAATGCTGCTTTCACTCTCTGTGCGAGTTCATCGATAGCGGCATTGCTCGGCGCGCAAAGAAGTACCCTGGCTGGAGGGCCTGATACCAGAGCTGAACGACCGGCTGGCACAATGGGCACGGCGGCAGCGGGGCGTGTTGATATAAAACGATTAATAAGGCCGCATATAGTCGACGTTTTCCCCGTTCCTGGTGGTCTGCGAATGAAATGAGTATTACTATAAGGCCGACGCAACGGAGACACAAACCCTTGGATGAGAGTGAACCCACTGGAATTAATCGATCTAATAATTGCTTTTGCCTGAGGTTCATTGACTTGCTGGGCTTCCATCGTGCTTTGGACGACTTTTAGTTCTGGCTCAGGGCATTTTGGAAGCTGAGGCTTGATAATGAAATCGCACACTTCGTTATACTGCAGAGATAAAAGTGCAGCATATTCTCGGTGGAGAGTACTCAAGCTAAAATCAAGTAAGCACCGAGTCTGAGTTTTGAGCGAGCAAACACACCTGAAAAGTTTACTGAGCCTCCAGGCAGTTGTAAGCTGAAGCCCGTTATCGCCTGCTCCACCTCTACTAAGGCAACGAACAGTCGCTTGGACCCCTGAAGGAAGAGCCCGATAGCTCTTGACTTTCGCCATCGTGCGCTTCGACTGATCTGGAAGGCTCAAGAGAATGATATCCGTCTCTGCTAAAAACCAGCCTTTCTGTGTCTCTTCCGTAAAGACAAGGTCAACATCTAGCCAATCATCTGAATGTTGTCGACCATCCACCTTGCATCCAAAGGTGGTTTGGACTTCCTCCTTTGCTTGGACAAGCTGGGACCAGCATTCGGCAAGTAAAAGTGGTTGGAAGACTTTGAAGTAGTGGTCGTAGTTGTCGAATCGGTCAGGAACTTGAAGAAACGAGCGTGTTTCCCCAGGAGGCAGAGGTCCCTCATGAGCATAGTCCCACGAGAGGATCACTCTATGTAGCCCGGACACATCTGGTCGTAATCGGAGGGCCGTGTTGCGAACTTGTCGGTTTCGTGACAACCTATCTTGTAGTGCACTCGTGACTGAAGGTATGTCAAGCGATTTGATTTGCCTCCTCTCAATCTTCCTTGGTTTTGCGGGTTTTAGTGGTGACCTCATCTTGCCCATGGTCGCTATCCCCGCTCCAAATGGCTCATCCTCGTCGTCTGAACTATCGCTGGATTCTGAGTCGTCGGATGGGATAGAAACATTAACAGCCTCGTTCTTGGGTTCGGTGCGTGTACGGAGAGGTTGTTGCATTTTGGAGCCACCCACAACTGGGGCTGTTCCAGTGGCTCGTTTGAAGGGAGCAACAGTGGCTGATACCTCCAGCGCCTTCTGATCCTGCTTTCCAAAAAACTTGCTGACGGGGGGCTGACTTGAATTAACTGGTTTCGTGTGAGCAGATGCCTTGCCCTGGATAAAGTTCCTGGGTTCAATTTTGATCGCCGATTCGGTTTGTAGTGCTGGCTTGGGATATCGTGATTTCGTGTCCACAATCTCGACGGTATCGTCTTCGAAATAAGAAACATCCTCTGAGAGTCGGAGTAAACGATCTTTATCGAGTTTCGACCCTTCTTTACCAGGGCGATTCTCGTTAAGCAGCTTGGTAAGTTTGGCCAGGGCTAAGCTCGATGGCTTCACGTTTAGCGCCTTCATGACATCAAAAATGCTTTGTAGCAACGAAAAGGATTGATGCAAAAGTTCTTCGTCGGTCAAACGAAGCCACCTTGCGAGCTCCGGTAAGAATTCTTGAAGCATATCAATCATCTTTTTGCCAATAGGAGAGACGACCTTTGTTGTTGGATCTGTTGGAGCTTTGGTGTACTCATTAGCAGCGGCCTCCAGAACCCGCCACTGATTAAGAGCATCTCTCGCGAGAATGATGGCGTCTCGCATCCAGATGACCATGTCCGCAGCATCGTTGTAGTCAGCCCATGCTGGAGTTCGGTTATATATGCGTGATAGAGATCGTGTAAGAAGTTTCCAGAATTCAGGTAATCGCGCTGCTGGTCCATTGTCGTCTTGTGGTCGAAGGAAAAGAGAATTATGTACCAGTCCACCCGTGGTGGCACAAAGAATCTCGAGAGCATCTGCATAGCAGCGGACAAGAGCCGTGGATAAGCTGGTGGCTTCGGGAAGCCATGCGGCAAAGTCACCAAAAGTCCGAAGGAATTGGAACAAACCATCCAGGGTTTGATCTGGTAGGTTCTCGAGGAGAGCTCTGAGGCAGTCCATTCGACCATCCGCATCGAAAGCCAGTCCGATGAGGGTGATTCCTCCTTTATGAAAGGACTGCGTGGGAGATAATGTGAGGAGCGTGACAGCGTTTGCGACGCCCGAGCAGCGCAAAACGTCCATCCCATTTGTTGAAATGCTGTATTCAACGTAAGTGGAAAAGGCCGTTGAGAAACCGTCTTGGAAGACAAGGAGAGCTTCGTTGATGGACTGAAGAAGCTTTTGAGCCGACGGCGACTTGGCAGCCTGGAAGGCTTTCGGCTTCAGGGTGTCTACATAAGACACCTGTGAAATAATACAAACAATGTTGGCAATTGCAGTCGTGTCTCGAGTGGCCGAGATAGCTGTATATACTGACGCCCAGAGGCGTGGGTGAATGGCGAGAGTGGGCAAAACCGTCGGCGACTTCTTCAACTTGATTTCTGCTAGATGGTGGCAAAGTTTCCGTATTGCATTTTTAGTGGCCTCGATATCCAGGAGAATTAGGTTCTCGATCAACTTCCTCGCACATTCTCGAGCAATACTCCATTGATGATCGTGGTAGGCGTTGTCGTATGCGAAGGACACGACGTCTCTGGAGCGATTCTCTAGAACAGAATTTAAGGCGGGCGGTGGGACTTTGGCGTTCCTCGTCTGCTCTAGCTCTGCAGAAAGAATCTAAGAGCAGTCAAGCATAGAAAAGATGAACAAAATTTATACTTACGTTGATAGCGTTTTTCGCGAGGAGAGGCCTCACATGTTCGAACTTGTTATCTCGCGCTTTCTCAATTAAGAAATCGACCATTTGCGCAAATACACTGCCGTATGCAGGCAATCCTTGAAGTGTGGATAGAAGTTCTCGGAACCACGCCAGATATGGGGCGCGAGGTTCGCTTGGGTTTGTCGAATGTAAAAGGTTCTCAAAAGAAGAGTTGTATTTGATGGCATCCAACAAAGTAGAGGGGTAGTCGGCGCCTTCACCATTCCACATGTTCTTCCCAAGGCGCCGAATTAAAAGATAGAAGCAATTGAAGATTTGGATGAAATCTGTTGGTGGGTCAACGTAGATCAAAGTTTCAAGCTGCATGCGGAACTTACGAGAACCATCAACTTGTAAATGGCTCAGTAAAGCACGTCGAAGTTCCAATGGTTGTCCTGAAGAACCCTTTAGCCAATCTGGCGGCACTAATCGTAGGACAGCGTTGACACCATTAAAAATGCTGGCCGGCTCAGCAAAAGGGATGAGCTCGTGTTTCGGAGTATCCATAGCATCAGGGAGTTGACGGCGTAGCACTGACGTTATCGAGGCCATAGCCGTAATGTAGGGGGCCGAGAAGGCATCCAAAGGGATGATTGAACTATTCGACGCGAGGGTAACCGCCCATTTGCGCAAATGTGGAGGATCCACCATGAGGAAGACAAGTAGGCCTGGAGGAAGCGGAGATTGGGGCCAACCCTCCTCATCCTCCGGTATTGAGTGTGCTAGGAAATACGACTGGACCCGTGAGTCATTAAAAATATTCCAATTAGCAACCATTCTGTACAACGTCGGGACAGGTAAGTTCGCCGGTGTTGGAGGATGACCCGAGACAGAAGGGTTATCGGCGCGCTCCATGTCTTGAATTACTTCTGACAGTTCCCACTTCTCGTACTCGACGAAAAATTGTTTCAGTACTGGCGCAGCAAAGGCTCCCAGGTACCTTGAGAGAATTGAATTGAATGATCGTTCTTTTGTCACTTCCAATTCAGGCGACGCACGTTTGTCTGGACGCAATCTTTGCCCTCTCATGACCATGTACACAAAACGCGCAGCCTCTTAGACACCTCTGAAGATTGTTCTTCCAAGTAGTAACTTGTTCACTGCTATAAGCCATCAAGCGAATGAGGAACGTCGCAGCTTGAACTGTAGTATCTTCGCTCAGGTCACAAAACCAGTGCAATGCTCCCGACTTGCTTGGATGAATACCCATGAGATACACGTATATTTCTTTGAGAACATCGTCGGTAGCTACCGATGAGTCTGCAGGTGTCTCTCGAAGGGTAGTGAGAAGTTGCTGGACATGACTCGTTGAAGAACTTGTCATTTCCAGGACATGAGAAAGAACAGTAAAACCACTTGGAGTGAACAGCCTTCTTGGGGGGATGGATGAAAGCAAGAAGGAGAAATAGGGTCGTGTTCAAGGGCCGAGATGAGCACCACCGTGACTGGCAGCTCTGGCAGACGCGACCAGCGCACCACGTGAGAAAAGTGTGGGTGCGACGCGATCATCTGGACTTTCACCACAAAATCATTGATCTCGTTCGTAATGAACGCAGAGTCGTTGGAAAAGCTTAATGCTCTACTCGACAAGGATGTAGACATTCGTGAGGTGAATTTTGATGTATTTCATTAGAAAATCAAACCTTACTGACTGGCAAAGCTTATTTTGTCTAGAAAATCAAAGATCAGGTTACTGAGCTTGATAAGAAGACGAGGACAATGGTTGGGCTGTTGAACAAAATTCATTCAACCCCAGCAGACAATCGTGCGCTTTTTTCATTATCTGGACCTCCTTGATCCCACTCATGTGTATATTTGTGTTTTTCTCAGTTCCAGCTCTACTGGACTCCATCAGACCAGTCCTAGTCAGCTGCAGAGATAATATTGCTAATTTGGCAGTTGTAATTCCAGAGAATCAAGTTTGGCGATGGAAAGAGATGTGGACCAATTCTTTGAGAACTGCAGTTTTTGTGGCAGTTTTGATAGAATACATGTTAACTCGTCAACTTCTTTCGCTCCCTGACACGGCCATATATCTGGGATGTGAGTGGGTCGTATTATACCGGCTACTGTGAATTAAATCTTGCAACTTTCCACAGTCAAAGACGAATGGAACGATCGCGTAAATCTTGCGGTGGAGGACTATCTGCACGGGCTCATCAGTGTTGTTAACGAACTGGTCTGTCATCTTCAACACATAATATTCTATGTTATTGAATAGTCGTGAACAGTCTCGACTCTCTGTCAATGCTGTCACTCTGGGTAATTTCGAGGAACCCATTAAGATCTCTTCGTTTGTAAAAGATATCTTCGCTGGATTTTCAATGGTGTCATGTTTCTCTCCAATTCTTTCGTCAGATTTGTCTGACTTTATTCAAGTTAAACCTCAAAAACGACACCCTTCGCCGACGGTATGATAGCTTAAAATATGACATTAAGAAGATTGAAGAAGGTGAGACTGCGGACTTTACCTCCGTTGTTTTCTCTTTACTCATCCTCTTCATGTCTAGTGGTCTACGACGTATCTCTTCGAAAACTGGCGCTGGCGCCTCCAGCAGGTTGAGGCTCTCGAGTGGCTCTAACTGTTCTTTTGAATCGCACTGCTATTTTCGCTATTTTCATGCTTTTTGCGCCGTTTTGTGTGCTATCTTGTGTGCTTTTTTTGTTTTGCTTTCACCAGGTTCATTTTAAACACAGTGCTTCGAGACCTTATTACCCTGGATAATAGTATTGTGTAGTACATACTCTTGACCTTCTGAACGACGAAGGTCAAACAAAACCAAACAAGTCGAAATGGGGTTATGCAGGATGTGCAAACACTTCAACCACGACCTTAGTCGGACCTAACGTTGTTATACTTATTTCGGTGAGGCATCTTCAGCCCACCCATGATTGGGTAGCAACCACTTTCTGCGGAGAAAGTTGTTTGTTTAACATTTCGCCATGGATAGACGGCGAGGTCTTTCTGGACGCCCAAGTGAAGGTTGGTTTGCGTTCTCAATTGTCGGTGATTGAAACTTCTGATGACGCGAACATGTAAATCCCACTTGCAGAGATCGAGTGCTGGGCGCATGCTGCAGAATCACTTTCGATTTTATCGAATATCTACGCCAATCCGTCTGCCACTGACACACTTGGTCGTGTGAACAGACTCATCAACTGCTGGCCCTCCGATGATACACCTCCCGCTCAAGGGATTGCTTCACTGAAAACTGTGCAGCAAAAGCTGACATCGGGTTTGTCGGACATTATGACAGCTTGTGATACAGAAATAAAGTATGGTAGTAGGCTGCATACATCCTTCCCAACGGCATTCTGACAAATTCTTCAGAGCCATCGATGATGTTCTAGAACGTGTGGGTGTCCTCATCGCACTTCGAAAAGCTCCAGAAGTCTTATTATCCGGTTTGGACATTATTCTCAGCGTTGAATACTTGTTCATGCTCTCCTAGGTGGCGAAAAACGCAACAAGCGGCCTCGAGGCTCGTCACCCGGTACGCCCATACCTGTTGCCGCCGGAAACCCGCGCTCCGTATCTATAACCGTACCTCCAAGGACGAATTCTGTCGGGCCGACTGGCAGAGACTCTAGGAATAAGAAAGACTCATCAAAAAATGTCCCTCTACAGCAAGGTAGAAAAGTGGCATTTAAACCTCCATTTTCGGGTTCGGGTTTGGTGCATGAGACTGACTGGATCATGGCTATTGTCGTGAAATACCTTGGGGTCGACAAGAATGGATATAAATACACTGTCCAAGATGCTGAGCCTCAAGATGATGGCCAGCCTGGAGCGTAGGTTTTCTTACCTCTTGACTCGAGCCTTTTTGACTAGGTTTAAAAGCACATATACAGCATATGGGAAATCCATACTACCTCTTCCAGATGTGCATGCCGCACCGGGAACCCCTGCTCATATTGGCCAATATCGTGAATTTCCTGTCGGCTCAATGGTAATGGCCATGTATCCGGATACCAGCTGCTTCTATCGAGCAGAAGTAGTTGCGTTCGACAGGGTACGCTTTGGTTCGACGCTCGTGCGATTGATGAACTGAAACGATTGCTAGTCAATTACCAAGCCTATATACAAAGTCAAGTTTGACGATGACGACGACCAAGTTCACGATGTACAAGTGTACTTGGTGGTTGAATACCCCGATCATCTTCGATGATCACCCGTTCTTTATGTAGAGTACCTTTTATTTATTGTACCATTTGCATCGGGATTTCATACTGCAATCTATCAACATCATAGCTGTAACATATCACGTTTCGGTTCCTCCCTGCGAAGGAATATCAGGGACAGGCTTCTCGCAGCGAATGATGCAGAGCCGCAACCGTTTGCAGCAAGAATTTCCTCAGACGCTCCCTGAAGCCCTCGATCCAGAAGCGCGGTTTGGCCGTAACGAATACAAGGAACTCACCGAAGTAAACTAATAAACGTTTGTTCCATTAATAACATTATTCTCTGGTGCTCGATGGAGCTTTCATCTGAGTGAGTGATAACCCTCATAGCGATGCGGTAGCAACACAGTTCAAGGCAAGGCTGCAGAACAGAGAACAGAGAGTACCACAGGACGCCTCTTATCCCAGTTAACCAAGCTCTACCTTCTTTACAAAAGGTAACTAAATGCTGGTGGTATCGACCAATAATTGCTGAGCTTGCACCAGAAATCACCAGGCGTAAGGCGTAGCGCCTCTCGCTACCGAGCAATCTAATCAACTTCTACAAACCAATTGTGATTAATAACCTTCAACTAATTCAATCTGGTTTCGTCGTCTATAATTTTCAAGACAGACCCTGTATTCGCAGCTAGAGAATAATCTAGTGAGCATTTTCGCCAGCAGGGCTAAGAATATGGCATTGACCACCATATCATACACTTTGGTTCAGTAATCCTGGAATTCCTTCCGGAAATGCTGTGTAAGCAAAATCCTCTAAATCTATATGTTATTTAGCTACAATCGCGATAGCAATTTGGTATTTACAGTATTGAAATATCGAGTCTCGCGTTCGGAGATGGTCCTCCAAACGTGACCGTGAAGGGCGGCTAAAGTCCCACATGTACTGGATTGCTGGAAGATGCGGTAAAACTTACCCAAAGAACTCTTTTCCGCGTCCGGTTGATAGCATTCACGCTCTGCTTTTTCCACTCCTCGTTCATCCATCCCGCCGTCCAGCTCCCTCTCCAGGCAATTCACCCTACTCGAGCTCTGGCAATGGCATCTAACAGCGCAGGGCCTTCCTTCGTAACTGCCGTCAGCCCTCCTTATGAATCGGATGTGGAAGCGGAACTTGAGGTTGACCAACTGGACTCTGACTCCGAAGAAGTAGACGAACTTGCAGACCCAGCTAAACCCGCGACTTCGAAAAACGGAGGTACAAGACCTGGCGAACGCGTCCCTGGGCATACGCTCCTACCTGCGTCACGGATAGAAAATATGATTCAGGCTGACGGTGCGTATATGCCAGCAGATGATGTACACACCCTTCAACTGGTACCCATTCCTCTCTTAGGTGTCACTGGTAGCATGGCTATGTCAAAAGAGGCGTCCTTTGTACTCTCCATTGCCACTGTACCTTTTCTCCTACCTGTCACTATCCTCAGTTAGCTGAAATCATGCTCAGGAAGAGTTCATCAAGACGTTCATTCAAGCAGGGCATCGAGAAGCCAATGTTCATCGAAGGAACCAGATAAATTACCTTGACATGGGTACGACTTGACTTCCTCAACCTGATCTAAAGCTTGATGTTTATTTCCCCTCTCAGCCACGACAACCCAGCAATACCAGGAGTTCATGTTTTTGAGCGGTGGGTGCAGTCTATTGACTCTTCCTACACGTATTTAACGTGTTTTGCTATGTAGACACTATACCACCCCCGATGTCTCTGGTGGACGCCATTGTCCACCATCGAGAGAAACAAAAAGAACTCTTCGAAGACAACCCCGCTTTGGCACCACTCAGCCCACCACCTTCTACCTGGATGCCTCCACCACCTGTTCCTCACAGCTCGCGCCCGGGCCAAGATCTTGACGCGTCCGCAAAACCTAAGAAGAGCCGTAGCAGTACCAATGGCAAAGACCATAAACGGCCATCGAAAAAGAGCGCAACAAATAATGGCCATGCGGCTTCAATGCCTGTGCCAGCACCTGAAGCCGAAGCCATGGATGTCTCAGTATCGTACTCAGAGAACTCCGGGAGCCATCGCAAATCAAGTCGGCATGGAACTTCGGCGTCTGCAGCTGTTCTGCCTCAATACTCCAACGGCACACAAACACCTCCATTCGAAGAACCCATGGACGCAACATCGCATCATCCTCCAGCCCAATATCCTGGTGCTCACTCACCTCCCTACACAGGTGAAGAAGAACCCACGTGGAACGATCAACCACCTTCTACGTTAAATAACTCCTCGTTCCCTGAACCTTCCGGCTCAACGAAAGTTTCCACTACACCTTTCAGTCGTTCCACGCAAAATCCTGGTCGCACAATTTACTCTCAAGGGCATTCATGATTCCATCGCAAATATTGTTGTATACCAGTACTCTACTTCATCCACTTCCTTGACAATCAATTTTATAGAATTTTAGCTGCATGCGGTTGGCTTGGTGTGTGTGTGTGTGGGGGGGGGGGGGGGGGGGGGGGGGGGATCCCATGTTCTACATAAATGCGTTCCTTCCATTAAATGTGGTCAACTAGCTGACCAGCGAGCCATTTTGTATATCGTTAAAGAATAGTTCAAGTGCTGACCCCTGTTATCCAGTGACCTTCTTCTGCGAGAACTACACCCGAAATGGCTCCGGCACACGATATCTTGTTGTGCGGCTTTCTTCATGACCACACTTCCTATCATCGACATTGCGCCGTTTCTCAATCGGGATCTCGCCGATGAATCAAATCGCGCAGCGACGTCTGCCGCGTTACA
Source organism: Crepidotus variabilis (assembly GCA_015657495.1). Lineage (NCBI taxonomy): Eukaryota > Fungi > Basidiomycota > Agaricomycetes > Agaricales > Crepidotaceae > Crepidotus > Crepidotus variabilis. Next base: position 878,345 of record MU157826.1, on the reverse strand, counting down.
CAAAGCATGCGTCGAATATGGATTCTTCTATTTGAGAATTGAAGCATTCGTTGACTCATCTGAACCTCAAGAACTGGCGCAACTCGCTCGCGCGTTTTTCGATCTACCTCAGGAAAACAAAGATAAACTAGCACTCAAGAACCAGGATTATGCAAGAGGTACATTGCGAAATTAGGTCATTTAAGATCGATCACTAACAGCAATCTCTTTGATTTGTTGACGAACCTTCAGGTTACGCCAAATTGAAAGAGAATGTGACGAACGGGAAAGCGGATGCTCATGAAGGCCTAGATTTCTACAGACCAGTCCTCAATCCGAATAAGAAGAAAGCCCTTTGGGGTGAGAACCAATGGCCGACAGAAATCCCTCAATTCAGAAAGAAGTTTGAAATATGGATTAACAAGATGAAAGAACTTGGCATGATTGTCATGGAAGCGTAAGATCTTTGCTCTCGTTCGTGAATACTACAACAAACATTCATTTATCCACTTCTTCCTAGTATGTCACAAGGTCTTGGAATGACACAGGATGAATGGGAAGAACTGAGGGCTCAAGTGGATGATAGTTTTTGGGTAATGCGTGTCATCGGTGTGTCAACCTGAATGTTCTGTTTTGACCTTACATTGAACGTTTTGTCATCATCTGCTCAGGATATCCTTCATTACCCAAAGATCACGATGGTATTTCTTGTGGTGCACATAAGTGCGTACTTGCATAATTTTTGGCAGATCGCAAATCGATGACCTAACTCATCAAACTTCTTTTAGAGACTATGGCTGCTTAACGTGAATGTTTTCCTCAAGATAACCTCAAGGGCCCTTCAATGCTAACATGTCTTCTAGCTTTCTTTATGCCGATCCAACGCCCAATGCTCTTCAAGTTTTTCTAGATCGAGGGGGCTCTGAGAAGGGAACTTGGATTAACGCTGATCCAATCCCAGGCTGCATTGTTTGTAATATCGGCGAGAGTGAGTTACTCCAAGTCTACCTAGATACAAGATTAATAGCCTGGTGTAGTGTGGGAGATATGGACAAATGGTTTATACCGTTCAACGCTTCATCGCGTCGTTCATCGTGGAACTAACTATCGGTAAGATCTGAGAAACTCAAGTGCACGCAGGCTGAGTTAGCTTGATATCTTTATTTTGATTTAGGGTCTCGTAAGTTTTGCCATCTTGTTTGCGATAAGAAGATTGAGAATATTTGACTTGTTTCTGAGCAGAATACCCTTCTTCTTTGAACCCAACTTCGACGCATTGGTTAAACCATTGCCAGCTGTTAAACGCAGAGTAGAGGCGGAAGAATCCTTATCAAAGAGGGTACGGCGTCCTGTAAAATATGGTGAATTCCTGATGAGCAAAGTTGGCAACAACTTCGAGAAAGGTGATGCCAGTGGGCGATATGGCACGATTTCAAAGCTTTAATGAAATTCCTACAATTATGGAAGCTCGAGAAGAATCAAGTGAAGTTTCCATTAGACAATCCTTGAACAGTCCTCACAGTGCCAAACCACCCTTCCAGGCCGATTTAATATTTTGCAAATTGTGTATCTTTCTGCTGCTGCAGCGGCAACTGGGCGAGAATCCAACGAGCATTTATATTTGTTGTGCTGATTATACCGATCACGTGCATGGTTTCTTCCATGAACTGGACATCACATTTGACTCGAATCACTGGATGTCTTCGCTATCGATCGTTCCAGTTACCATCAAGAGCTCGCTTTCAGAGAAACATGTCTTTTGAGTCTTCAGTTTTGAAACTGGGGTCACCGACCAAAGAACTTGTCTTGGCCGTCTCGCACAAGGAGAGTGCACTTATTGGCAGGGAAGATTTAGACAAGCAAGAAATTATCTCTTGGATCGACAAATCCGGTACAGACGCGATCGTTTCTAAAGAGAAGCTAAAGGTGAAAATTTCGTCCTTTACCCAAAAAATCTCTAATGTTTTGTTTTCCAAAGGAACTCGACGCCACTTTGATCACCAAAACATATATTGCAACCAATTATTTGACCGCTGCGGATGTAGCCCTATATGGTGCCCTTCATCCCATCGTGGTATGTCAGAAGACAATTGTCTGTCGATAGCCACAAGGATTAAAACTCTTCAGGCAGGGTTGCAACCTACAGAATATTATTCTGTACCAGCAGTGACGCGTTATTTCGACCACATTCAAACTCAACCTATTGTTCGACAGGAAGCCGATTCTCTCGGTGACTCCTTCAAGCTCGTTCTGCTTGACCTAGAGAATGCTCCAAAGTCTGAAAGGAAGGTTGAACCGTCAAAGAAGAAAGAGAAAGCATCCAAAGCAACGGAAGCATCGAGTTCGAGGGTGCCCACGGACGCACCCGCCCCTCAGCTTGACAAGGGAAAAAGGAAAGAAAAGAAAGCTGCCACTAACGCAGAGGGCTCCAAAGAGGATAGTAAGAAAGGAGGCAAAGCTACTGCGTCAGCTGAAGATGATAGCGAACCCCTCCCCTCTATGATCGACCTTCGTGTTGGGCATATTATCGACAGTGAGTTCAGTCCAACATTTTGCGCTGAATGCTTACAACTATACTGGAAAGTTTCCAAACATCCCGATGCAGATAGTCTGTATGTTGAGGTGAGTTTGTTCGTTGCTGAGTCGATACTATCGCCGAACTTCGGGCCTTGTATAGCAAATTGATATTGGGGAAGAGTCAGGACCGCGGACAGTCGTTTCTGGTCTCGTGAACTACATTCCTATCGAACAAATGCGAGATAAATATCTCGTTGCAGTGGTGAGCATCGGCAGGGACGCGATTCTATATAACTGTTGAATTTAAATGCTCGATAGTGTAACTTGAAGCCAGCGAATATGCGGGGAGTCAAGAGTTTTGCCATGGTACTTTGCGTAAGTGCCACTTCCTACCCTCTAATCTTCTCTGCTGAAGTAATGTCGCCGGACGTTATGGTTAGGCAACGTCTGGTGAAGGTAAAGAAGGTGGGATTGAATTGATTCAACCTCCAGCTGGCTCGAAACCCGGGGATCGAGTATATTTTGAAGATTTTGAAGGTACAGGTCGCTTTGAATCAATAGGTTATTGGGATTAACACGGTCGTTAGCTGCTACACCACTCTCCCAACTGAACCCAAAGAAAAAGATCTTTGAAACCATACAACCTGGTCTGTATGTCGACATTTCCCTGTGGCACTTTACTAATGCGACTCATATCTAGGCTTTACAACACTTGATTCCAAAGAAGCGGCGTGGATTAATCCTGCAAATCAGAAGATCCACAAAATTCGCACAAGCAAGGGTACCTGTATCGCACCAACCTTCGTTGGGGCTACTCTATCTTGACATCCCGCAATTGTGATTTCCAATGTTTCCACACCAACTTGACACACCTAACGAAACTACGTGCCAAGAAAGTAATAGCGAACCTCGTGTGCTCATTTCCCTCCTCGGAAAATGCCGGAAATATGACTTTCTCAGCCTGTTCGAAGATAGATATAAGCTAGAAGCCACTATGGAATCTCTGTTCGGTTATCTTTGTGTCAAACATACGTTTTGATGGTTCAACTCAAATTTCACTTAAGAGGTATACTTTATGAAAAGGTTCCGGGAAGCATTCTCGTTCATTCTCTTATCCGGCCAGGAAGGAGTAGGTGTTGAGATCTTTGAGAGTTGGGTCGTAAATCGTAACGATATGTGGAATTGAGTTTCTCAGGGGGGTTTTTTTTTCATTCCCGTAAAGAATGCTTCACTTAGCTGATTTTCATCCAAAGATTTTCAACGTACTTTGTTCCGATTAAGGATGCATGCCCCTGGTTTTGAAGTTATTCGCTCAGGCAGTGCGTTCCGGGCTCTGCCATGATGGTGTTGCATAGTTTGCCCGCTTCGTCCGAGTTACGAGGGAGCGGTAGAATGGACGCTCGCATCGCTGGTTTTCCCCCCTTATATTACTTCCACCGACCAGGGTAAGCATGGTCGCTGACTATGTCACCATCAATTACAAATATCAGCCTTTTGGACACGATAGTTCGGGAAGCGCTTGTAAGCTTACTGTGAATATCTGAAGTAGAGACTGATCCTGCACGCGGGGATTCAAGATGATAGGGGAGGTTCATTGATTTGGACTCGCTGAAGAACAGCTTTGGACTCTGGGGAGTCTTGTGTATCAAGGTCCGTCTCACGATGCGCCACTGTTCTACCCAAAAGGGTTAGACTCATTCGACCCTGCTAACTCTAGATCAATCCCCAGATCAGTCCCGTCAGTTCTGTGTATCTCTTCGAGGGAGGCCACTGCGCCCACAATGCCTCATAACCTCTCACTTCCAGATATAAAGGTTCGGTCTGTAGAATTAAGATGCACAGCAAGCCAGGAATGTCTTTTGCCAACGAAGGAGCGCATGCTTGCTTTTGCTTGCAACATGACTCGTTATTTTTCCCATCTCCAGTCTGCAGGGATGCGGCATTTCGTCCATCAAACATTACGGCTCCATTTGGTAGACCTCCATTTGAACCTTCTTACTTGCCACCCTTGTCACGTCGGCAAATTCTCTAAAAGACTGCACTCAAGACTGATCACCTTCGCCTTTCCCCCCTACTCCAGGGTTCAGAACCCGCCGTTCCGTGCATGTCACACTGACGTGCTCTCAAGCTCTGGAGGTTAAGTTTGAATCTTTGCGTTATTGTAAGTGAGTTACCATGCTTCGTGTCAAAATTTACCTGAAATTTTTTTCTAGGAAAGGAGTATGCACTATCCCAATGTGAGAGGATAGTACCTTCAACACACGCGATTTCTGAGAGATATTGGCGCTAGGATTTAGACTATAGACTTTCTTCGAACGTGCTGGTGTCGATGGTTACACTGCTGGTGCGTCTTCTATGGATATGTATTTGCGATGATTGACACCACCGACAGCTTTGGGACTACGCGATTACCCTGCAAGACGAGGTCAGTATCGCTTTGTCTTTGGCCATTAGTAGGCATAATCGAGCTGATGTCCTGTTAGATTTCGGATATCTGGTTGAAACCTTGGACGCTTGGGACTGTGGTGTTTTTTATGAATCGATATTCACCATTCGTTGACATGAGCATGGCTCTTTACAGTGCGTCTTTCCTCAGTACGTCATAACTAATCAATCGCTCACTTGCCACAGTGAATTTTCAAATATCTTCACCCCAGGTTAGTGAACACTTTAAAATTTTGATTATTCCTGAAGGAGACTGGTAGTATTGTGAAAGAATGTATAAGGCCATTCTCGGTTTGTCCCTATTACAACGCTTGTACTGCTGATTTATTTATTGACGTTTCTTTAGTCTTTCTTGCAGCCGGACTCGGCGTTTCCGAACGTAGGTCAAAGTCAGATACAGCCTCCAACGAGCCTAAATATGTTTAGTTGTTATCCTTCTCCGAACATGGGCGATATATCACAGAACGGCCACCATGGGTTATCTTCTCTTGGCTTTAGCTGCTGTGTGTTAATCCTATTTTCATCGCAACCTCGAACTAAAATCTCAACGTAGGCCACATATACACCAGGCTTCTATGTTGCATATAAAGAGGTATCGATACTCGAATGTGAGTAAGATTACAGTCGATGAACGATAGTTCATCTGTCTCATTCGTCTGTAGATCAACCTGTTCCTGAGGACACCGTTGGTTGTAAAGTGCTGAAATCGAGCATCTTGATTGTTGTCCCTTGGGTCCTCTTGTTCATCTCACAAACAAGTGAGTTGTATGTTGCTTTGTATTCAGTCTGTGCTGAAGGATATTCTTAGTTATACTATTACTCACGATGATAAAGGGCAAGGATCATTGTGAGTCAACTCACTGCTTGCTCGGTCTATCTCAAACGGGATCGCAGTGTTTCGCTCGCGGCAGTCTTGGGTCAAAAATTTCTATCAACAGGGTACGTGACAGCCTCTTTCTTTCGTACCCTAATCTAAATTGATCAAAATAAACAGGACTTGTCTTCTATATTTTACTTACATGTGCGACATACCTGCTCTGTTAACCATTATATGCTTACATTTGGATAGGTATACTCCTCTTGAACATTGCGGTGCCACTTATAGCTAAGGTAAACTCTTACTGTAAGCAGTCTCCTGACGGCGCTCAAATCATATCTCCTTTCCCCATAGCCGGAGCCTCATTTTAAGCAATGGCTCTCAGCGTCAGTGTAACCCTTTCCCTTTCGTCCCATGTCTAACATTTTATGCAGTCCCCTACGCGTATTTCACTCAGTGTTTGCGAATCGTGTCATTCTACATATTTCTCGGAGTCAGCGTATGAGTCGACACCAGCACGATTTCGTCACAAGTGTGCAAGCCACCCCCTTGAAGCCAGACTATTCAACACACATTGTCAGCCATACTCGACATTCTTCTCGACATTCAGAAGATGGCATGACGGACAACGATCACGAACTGACTGCGTTTCGTGGAGAAACCTTTGGTTCGCAGTCTCGTCTTACAAATTCGTAATGTAGAGCATCGTTCTAGAAATTTGACAGCGTAGTTGCATGCATGGTATAATTATTTCATTGTAAATACTCGGCGGTTTGTATTCTGTACATCATAACATCTAAGTAATGCCTCTCTCAAATGCTGCGATGCACGGACAGCCGCTAGTGATTCGTGGTGGGACGCCGGGGACGGTCAATAGCTTTTGCAATGTTCCGATAATAATGTTTCAAGGGGCAAAACGTAGTCCTGAGGTCGATAGCAAAAAAATCGAAGAATGAGATTTTCAAAAATGTGGCTAAAATCGCTTGGGAGCAATTCTTAGCTTAATTTTCCTTCCCCCTTTTTTTTTTTTTTTTCCACTCCCAACTAGCTGGAGTCGAGTCTAGGCAAAACGAGTTAAGAATCAAGCTTCAAGGGTGGCAAGTAGCACATGATTGTGCATGTGGCTATACGCGTTATTTACTTTCAAAGGCCAATGATAACAACGTCTCTTTGTGAGGCGCGTAAAACATATTCTTCGGACACACTCACGTCTGCTATGCTGATTCGGCCTCTCCCTGTTGCTCGTTTGGCGCGCTCTTTCAGCTCCTCAGCGTCAACATGCAAAGACTACTCAATCATTGGACGTGAACCAATAAAAATTCCTGAGTCTGTCACCATAAAACCTACACCCACCGCCGTTAGCATCTCAGGACCCCTGGGAGCGACAAGTGTTCCACTCAAGGCGTACATGCGACTAGATTTCCTTATGCCAAACACAATGAAGTTGACTGTGGAACGAGGGTCTGAAAAATTGCAAAGACAAATGTGGGGAACAACCCGGACACTCATTTCGAATGCCATCATCGGAATGACGGAGGGCTTCACTGTGCCTTTATTTCTGGTTGGGGTTGGCTACAGAGTAGCGTTGGAAGATGATCCCAGAGGAACGACGGACGGTGGCAATGGCAGGCGGCTACACATGCGTTTAGGTTATTCGCATTCCGTTTTCGTGCCAGTTCCGGCGCACATTAAAGCAGAAGTGCCTTCCCCAACGAAAATTGTGTTGTCTTGTACCGACAAACATCAACTTGGACTATTCGCAGCCAAGATCCGAGAGTTTCGGAAACCAGAGCCATACAAAGGCAAGGTATGAAGGCCAATGACTTTACTGGAATAAATTCGCTACTAATTCAGTTTACCAGGGCATTTTTGTGGGGAATGAAACAATACGTATCAAAAGTGTTAAGAAGAAATAATAACATTTCTTCAACGCTAAGATTGCTTCCTATGTAGACGTTCCGAATGCCACGCCTTTGTCGTAGCCAGTATTACCAACATGATTAAACTGTTCATAACCTATTCTTCCCAGATAATGATAACAGGCCAGATAAAAACTAAGAGCTGTTGGGATGTCAGTGAATGCGACGGTGAATATCCTGTGGTAGGTAAGTTACAATTAAAAATGGATTATGCAAAGTGCTTCTCCAAGCTTCCCTCAGCCTCTCACTCGAGCTGCTACCCCCATCTTCCGCTTCGCCGTATTACCAACAGCGGCCTTTGGCTTGCCCTTCTTTACTCCCTGCACATCTATCACTTCGATATCATCGTCCGATTCCTCGACTTTCACTTGCTCTTTGCTGTCCAATTCTGATGACATCTGTTCGCTCGTCGTGGCTCGCTGGAGCTTCCACTCTTTCGAGAGGTCGGTGATTGCTTCTTTTAACTTGGCTCGGCCTTGATCATTGTGCAGCTCGGCCTGACGCCAAAGCTCGCTTCTCTCTGCACCTGTTGGGGACTTGCCCTTGGACTGAGTGTGTGAGTAAACGAAACAATCCAAGTGATAAACACATACTAATATAACATTTGTATACTTTTTTGCGTCGCTGAAAAACGTCTCTGCGAAATGCAGAAGAAACACTCCACAGTCACAAAAATTCTGCTGACATGGAACCTATTGGTCTTGTGTATCAGACAAAGAGTCAACAACAAGAAGAGTAAAACTTACCGGGGCATGCCATCCAGTAGCCATACCAGCATTCTCAATGCCTTTCTTATCTTTGGCTTCCATCTGTAGATATGTAGCCAGCTTCTTAATCGCAGCTGGGTGCTTGGACCCTAGGGAGTCAAAAGTGAATATCCGAGTCCTGTGTAGGACAAAGTATGAGAGGTTTGTCATCATATCAATGCTAGGACTTGAAAAGCCTACTGAGGTGTGTCACTGACAACCATCACTTCGTCGTCGTCTTCCTTAGAGTCAACATCCATTGGTGCAGGTGCTGTGGACAAGTCCTGGGCCTTTTCTTTACCCTTTCTAACGTGCGTCCTTTCGGCGGGCTTGTAAAAGCTGGCTGGCTCAACAGTACGTAGCTTTGCTGTCGAAGCTGAGTCGTTGTTCCGGTTGTCTTTGGAGAGCCCGGCCTGAGCGACGACAGCACCCGTCGAAGATGGAGAATCATCTTTGTCCACATCTATGCACATGACTTCGGAGGCTGAAGGTGATTTGGGTTGTTGAACCTCTTCGTCGGAAGTGAAAGTCGTAGCAACAAGCTCAATGAATTCGTCTCCTTTGGCCGCTTCTGTATCTGCATTGAGTGGCAGTACTGGGTCAGCGTACCTGTCACCAAAACTGTCTTCCGAGTCAGGTGCTCCATCTGCATCAATAGGCGGCACCGGGTCAGCATATATATCACTGAGATTGTCTTCTTTGGGTGCTGGGGGTGAGGCCATCCTTGAGTCGGGCTCGGCAATATTACATGAATTTTGGAAGTCATGTAGATCTCGTTCCACCTCAGCTTCACTTGTCCGATCTATATCTTCACTGGTAACTGGAGTATTCGCTGAGGTCGCTGAAGTTTCTTCGGTAGATATTTGAACGGCTTGCTCAACTTCGGCAGCTACTGATCGGGTTTGAGGGCGAGCGGATGGTGTTGGCGGAGGACCATGCGACGTAAGAACATGTTCGGGTTCGTGGATGACGATTAGATACCAATGCAAACTAGAGAAGAATTCAATGAGGTTGTATCCCAAACTCCAAGACGAAACCCACTGTTCATTGATAGGCACGATAATGTACTTCTTTTGGAAGATGTCAATCTTGCTAGTCCATTTTCGAACACTCTGGTAACCAACTTGGAGACTACGCAATATTGTTGAAAGTCTGCTATTTATAGGAAAGTAATCCACCTACTCTTTCTGATTGAACTTCTTGTAGAAGAAAGAATTGAATACATGAACTTGACTGGCGAGTGCTGGATTCATTATTTCTAGCTGATGGAGCCAATACCTAAGGGGATTCATATTAGCATGCCGTGAAGATCAAAAATAGTTACGAACTTTAACCCAAACTCTATGAGGGTATCATTCAGGAATTCTCCGGGCTCTAAACGGTTGAGGTCGCCAGCCGTAACGTTGACCGCTCCTGGTTGCCCTTGAGGGTACGAAAGGATTCTACACCAAAATTCGTCAGCTTGTCGAGAACAGAAATCTTGTTCAACATACAGCTCATCATTCTTCAGATCTTTCACTTTCTTTGGTTCCTTCGCCTCTTGCTGCCTTGATGAGCGCCGGGTAGGTTTCTGCGGTCTACTATTAAGCACAATCAACAGATTTATTTCTGGATAGGAAATGACGACGTACTTTATTAGCGATGGTGCATTCGGCTTCTTGATTGTCTTCAGCCTGGGGGGGTCTATCTCATCATCTGTTGGCGGAGTATATTTGAGCGGCGATTCATCTGCTTTCCGTTTTCCGAGGTTCTTTTGAGTTGCAGTCGTGCGAGAGGATGTAGGCGCAGGGCCAAGATCATGTTTCTTCCGTTTCTGAATAGATTCTAGTTCGGCCATTCGAGACGAACCATCCAGGATGTCCCCACGATCTTTGGACATCTTTGGGTTGGTCTCTTGCATCAGAACTCCGGCATTCTGTTCTGCTATCTGCCACAATTGTTGACTTGCACTAAAAGATATGTAAGACTGAGCATCGTAGAAATGTTGTGCGAGAGTTACATACCTATGCGTAGCAACTTTCGTACCATGCTTTCTCATTTTCGACATCATTTCGACGAAGGGATTTACGATTAAGCTGGCCAAATCTAGTCGTAGAGTGATCAAACGAGGCTTCCGATCCAAAAGGTTTTTGAATTGAATGACGTCTTGACCATTCTGCGGAGGATGTGGATGCTAAGAAAACGGAGGTTAACGGAACTCATTGAGCAGGCATTTAAAAGTACCTCCACGCTAAGGTGCTTAACAGGTTCTTTGGCATACACTTCCCTATCGTCTTCAACATAAAAATACCCGTCTCTATCCAGACGCATCCTGATTACTTGCTGTGGGGCACTCTTGATATGGTCCGCGTCAATATAGCCTTCCTCGACGATGAATCCTTCTTTAGTTATGTGAGAAGATTTGGTTTCAGTAGAATAGGCCGGTGCAGGCTCCGTGAAATCATCCACATCAAATTGTCTATCTTTTAGCTGCAAATATGGTCAGATAGTCCTATGATCGGCATGAGATGACGGCCTAACTTTCATCTTCATCCTGAGACTCTGCACTTTAACAGGCTGATTCAGAGTCTGAACATTGCGGAGGTCAATCTTTAATGCCTGCTCCTTGACATAACCCTTTGTGCTTGGTGGAGGCGAGACTCGATCGGTGAAATCTTCGATTGGGTCAGATTCGATGTCGAAAACCTTCCCTTTCATCAACTCCGTTGTATTTGGGCCATCTGGCGTTGTTCTTTGCCTTGATTTATCGAAAGAGAATTTCGAGGCCCGTTGTGCGGACCCTGGTTCGCCGGAATGGATGTTCAAGTCGTCGGATAGCGCGTCATCTTGATCGAAGTTGTGCTTTGGAACTTTAAAACCACTGTTATCAGGGTCAGGGTTATGCGACAGGACTGTGACTTCGTCGTCGTCGTCGTCTACGACTATTGGCACAGTATTTGGTTGACGTTCTTGGACACGATGCATGGGCAAGAGTTGCAAAATAGTAAGTTAGCCACTCAACTGGTTTTTGGCTTCTCCACGACCGTTCCGCCTGAATTAGAGAAGACCGCAGGTGCAGACGCGTGGTTGTTGGTCTTTTGTCGCTTTGAAGGTCGCCGCGGGTCCTCAACTACTTTGTAGCCGCTTACAGAGCTTGTATTTTGAACGAATGTAGCGGCAGCTGTCCGGTTTCCGACTTGCGAAGCAATGCGAGAATCGAAAACAGCACGGGGGTTCACAGCCTTTCTGAGCGTTCTCTTCTCTGTGTTCTTTCTGCTCATCAATAAATGGTACACTGACGTGGGGAAAGGGCCATACTTTTGCTGGTGTCTTTGCCATATCCTCTAAATATCTTGTACTCTAGAAAAGGCAGAGCACATCAGATAAATCAATAGCATATACACAGAACTTACATTGCTAGGTGTTGGAATTACTACTGGTTCTTGTCCTTTCCATCTGTAAGAGGATGATGAACTGAGTCAAGGAGGATAAGTGGCCTTGACGTACGGGTCGTTTTTCGAATTGCCCGACGCGTCTCGAAGATTGTTTGGTAGACGATGTAAATGATCTATCGAAAGTCTGTCTCCGTGGCTGGCCATAAAGCAGAAAAGGGATTACGGAAGAGTCAAGGGTAACATGCGACAGGGATGAGGGAAAGCTGCAGGACGGCGATAAACTCGGAAAAGGCAATCCATTTGCGTACAACAGCTTTATTGGCGGCAAAGAGACATAAACTTGACTCCCATCTGCCACAATGTTCACTGCCATATCTGCCTCACAGAGTTCAAAAAATCCGTTTAATCCTTTTCGTACTAACCCTGCAACCCCGAATCCTACAGGCACTCAAACAGATGGGCCTGCGGAGGTTAGTAATTCGCCAAAGCCAAGTACAACGGCCCCAGAACGTGCAGCATCCCCACCTATAGTTAGCGTCACGCCTTCACCCCCAATTCCGCAACAGGAAGCTTTCCCAAGTGACCTGTTTGAGGATCCTCCCCCTTATACTCCAAGTCCTTCGCGTGTCGCAGGGGAGACCACTATCGAGCAGGGCCCAGCGCGGCCCTTTCAACCACCTCCATCACGTTCGGGGAATGCGCCTTCACCTACCGGGTGGTCTCGCGTTCAGAACAATGTACTCCCAAACCATACTGGATCATCAAATGTTTCATGGAGCTCTGGTAGGCCGGGAGGTTCCAGTCGAGGCGGATCGCTATTCCAACAAATTGCGTCCTCCATAAACACAGTCATTCAGGAGCTGAACTCGCCGCAGTCTACTGGGAGCAGCACTCTTAACCCCCAAATGACAGGCCATAACACTTGGTCATCGTATCCTGGTCAACAGCGTGCTCAGCAATCGTATAACTGGACTCCGCAGCAAGGCCCATCTGTGCACAGCCATGGACCATCGCAGCCTGCTCGCCCGCTATCTGCAGCTGCTTCACACTCTGACTTCCGCGCCCCTGGTGGCTTACCTCCACCCGAAACTACCCATCGTCGCCACTCTTCGGAGTTTACACGCGACTTCTATGCCGCTGGAGCTAGTGGAGAAGCGAGCTTGCATGCCGAAGGCTCAGGAGAGCATGCACCACCGTTGCCCCCGAGACAATCCACAGGCTCGTCATCCGCCACTCCACGCGATGGAAAACCTACCAGCAATCCTGTGGCCGGACATCCTCTCATGAATATGGGGCGAGTTCTCGTTTATCCCAGAGGACATAGATGCGAGAAATGTAAGTTGCGTTTTTTTCTCATTTTCCACAGAACTGATGCTTATGGGACTATTTGAGGTCAAAATATAGGATATAAAGGTGCTGATCCAAACCGCCCTTGCAATCGCTGCTGGAACAAATACGCCAAACCTTTTACCGGACCTGTGGCGCTCTCGTTCAGCAATACCTCAGATGTGCAAGGAGAAAGTAACCTCCAAAGACCTCTCCCATATCAACCACCTTCAACGCCAAGGCCTTCTGGCCCTCCTGGCCTTATTTCTCATAGCAGCTACAGTGGACCGTCTGGTGGTTATCAAAGGCCACCACCTCAACAATGGGGCACGCAACAACCCGGCGGAAATAACTTGAATTCTTCTGCCCCACATGCACCGTCGAGACCACCTCTTCCCCCCCGAGCGATCCCCAGCTTTGGGAACCGTGCGCCGCCTGGCGCAATCGTATATACAGCTGGCGATCCAAGGATCGGCGGACAGCTTTGCTGGAGATGCAATGGAAAAGGAAATGTCAGCTTTTTGTTTGATAGAATTACTTGTGATGTATGCAATGGTCTTGGTAGATTACTGTGAACGTTAGTTGGGGTTCGAAATTATGGAACATTTGTACAATATTTGGTATTACTACTGGTATTACAAGGACCAGGACATAAGTCGTTTTACTGATGTATTTTCTGTGAGGCATCTTTGGGCATGCTGCGCCATTGGGGATTCCCATTTCCATCGTTGACGAACGAATCCGTTATCACTGTGGCCTTCTCAGTAAGACATCTACAATTCATCAACAAGCTAGCAGAGAAATGTCAAGCAACTTGCGAATACGCTCGTTTCGAGGCGTGATAGTGCATTCGAACTATTTCTTATGCCTTTGATCCATTGAGGAGCAGGCCATGGCGAAAATGAAAGTATCGACTTACGTTATCCCACCCTTGTCAATTAAATCGCCCTTGATAGGGATTGGACGTCCTTTTTCGTCCTTCGATAGTCCTATGTTGAAACATGCAAGGAAGCATGCAATGACAAGCCACATCTAGGAAGGGTGAATTGAAGAAAACAATGTCACAAGGGAGTATGCTGTAGATACTGTTGAGCTTCCAACTGCTTTCCCAACACAAATCCTAGGGAAAGCGCTATAGGTAAGTGGCATTTATCCATAAAATCAAAATTAGGTTCACCTCCGCCCAAATCCATATGCAAGAACACGACTGTCCTCGTTCAGTTTGCCATCTTCGTCAAGGAAACGCTCAGGTTTAAACGTATAAGGATCTGAATATTTGCTCTCGTCGTGCGTCAATGCCCAGATATTGCCCCAAATCACAGCGCCTGAAGAAAGGGAAACTATTAGAATATAGTTGTGTCTCAATCGTAAAACTTACCTTTCGGCAAGAGATACCCTTTGTAATCATCATCCTCTGAGATCGCATCCGGTACAGATCCAGGTGCTGGAGGACTGTGGCGGAATAGTTCTCGATAGATCGCTTCAAAATACGGTAGAGATGGGCGGTCGTTCAACTCAGGTAGGCCCTAAGCGTTCTAACCCAATGTACTGGTCAAGTTCTTCTTGGGCTTTCTTCTGAACCTCTGGATGCTCCGCTAATAGATAAAGTAAATGACCAATCACAGCAGTTGTCTAAGAAATGTTGAGTTCTGTGAATACTACTCGGTGGTTGATACTGACTGTTTCAGCGGCAATGTGGAATATGTCGCAAGAAAGGGAAAAGAGTTACCCAGCACCGATCTCGAACAATGGGGCTCCCAGTTCGAAATTCTTCTCAGCGAGATAAATAATTGGATCATCGATAGACTTGGGCTGGTAGCCGAACATCATTTGAAGAGCAACAGAGATCGAAAACCTGCAGTGTGATGGGTGTTAACTTGTGTCACTTCTAATCTCCCGTAGCCAGACAACACAAATCCGGGTCTTCAGTTGATGTGAGGACGACCCCTGTCACTTCCAATCTGATCGAGGAACATCAAATATTGAAAGGTGATCGAAAACCTTCTGCGGTTTACCGACAATAGCATTCATGAATTGACAAACTTTTTTAGTTTGCAAGGAATGATATTTTGCAGGCATAACTTTATGTGTCGTCGCCATACCTCTCCATAAGGGAACAAAGCAATGTTGTAACCTGCCCAGCCAATCCTGTAAATCGAGTTTAGTCAAATATTGAAATTAAGATCTAAAACACCATTTACATTTTAGCCACTGCACTATCTGGGCGGTCATTGTACACAGTTGCCCCATGTTCGAAGAGCTCTTCAGCAATGTCGAGATCGTTGACAGCGACAAAGTGTTTGCATATGGCAGTAGCATGGACGATGCCGCCTAGAATAACAATCAATATGACGAAGAAGATGAGCTCAGCGGCCTCTTACTATTATACTTTTTGCCCCACTCTTGGAATGTTTTGTGAAGATCCCGCTGAGAAAAATCTAGCGCATTTTGTAGAATAAATTTAGGGTCACGTCTTGCAGGCACCGAGCGCATTTGACCAAAATTCAAATGCCTCTCGGTATGTTGACCGTAGCCTATGCAAGCGTGGAGCGGGTTAACCCGATCATTGTTGTGAGCCGAACGAAAATCCTGCATATGGCTTGACCTGCTCCGACTTGAATTTCGATCCGTTGTCGAGTGTTTCAAGCGAAGACACTTATGACTAAGGGCGTGATATACGAAATCCCTACACTGCGTTGGCGTCAAGCGGAGCGAACACTGACATGACGTTTAAACGCCCGCTTGAGGGTTCGTGTTCTAACTTGCTTGAAGGTTTGGAAGATTACAATAGGCAATTTAGAAGTCATGTTGCCTAAGAGATACATCGAAGCAGCTGCAAAGCTACCAAAATCCACAGGACAGATTGAAAGCAAAAGAAGGCAAATGCGATAAATAGTCCGGAACAGAAAATGACCACCCAGGAGTATTGTCCTGCAAGTAGAATGGTATGTTACGTGTAGGGTAGATGACAGTTAAAGAGGTTGATATAAATTGTGGAAACAACTGTGCGGAGAGTACGTGATCTGCAAAGCTGGGTGAAGTGTGGAAATCATGCATGTGTTAACGTGACAGTGAGAAGTACAACTGCGGTATACAGTGCGGCTGATAGCATGTGGCCATGGATGTCGAGGTTGAGGTCATAAAAATGAGAGAACCGTCTTGGGCATAATGTCATGTTCCGTAGAAGGAGGTGGGTGGCAGGCTGTGGTTAACATCCATCGTACTTTGAGTTTCTCGGGAATGTTTCGTTGGCCATCGCCCACGTAGTCAAGTTAGCGTTTCCATAGGCCTGGGGATGTCTGAGAAGAGAAATTAAACATACACCACATAGGGAAGCATCCAGGAGCCTTTTACTCACCGAGCAATATAGGCAGCCGTAGGATAGTTGGGTGGGTCACAAGTAACACCATTCTTTACACCCCTCCGTTGATATATTCGTACATAATCCACATACATCGTTGTAGGGAATTTCAAGTTCTTGTAATCGGCTTTCTGAAATGACGAACCCATTCCAAGGTTGAGGATGACATACTAGCAGTAACACTGTCAGCAGTCTTCCAAAGGAATGGTTAGTACTGGCTTACCATGGGCTCCTCGGGTATCAACCTCTGACCTACTTGTGTCTTGGGATTCGCTGCAATCGCAGCGGCAGTTGTCGTCCAAGAAGGTTTGCCTTCGTAGAACCAGGTAATGTACCCATCTGATCGACGAGTGGGGTCCGACCAATATTCATAGGCCCACGTGGTGTACGCTTTGCCATCATAATATTTGTCGTCGATGTACGTCAAAGTCGATAGGGCCTGCTGCAATGGGCCACCAGTGTATGTGTTAGGTAACGTTATATTGGTGTCGTAAATTGTTTCTTTGGAATGGTCGACTTCATGGTTAAAATCGTACGGTGCAATCTGGAAGCTCTGAGAAGCTTGACCTCGGAAATTACTAACATCGACAGTTGCTTCGAGGATATCGATTTCGGGAACACCACGTCCGACATCGACGCGTGGGCCTGGATGGTCGCTTCCTGGACAGGTGCAAGCGGAGAGTTTCTGTCCTGGTAGGTTACTAAGGCCTTGGATGCCTTGCGGTATACCATCCTGCGTCGTTTGATTCGGAAAGGTTCCCAGGTCGCAAGTGTCGTAGGAATATGGCCATGTTCCTTCGGTAGTGGCGCCATAGGCTGGCCTCCCCTACATAACCGATCAGGACACATAACACTGTTGCGGTCCGTGAACTGTTCTCACCAGATTACCAAGTGTCCAAGCCCCTAAAAAGTTTCATCAAGTCCGTCAGATTTCTCATTTTCTTCACAAAGTAGTCGACTCACCAGGCCATAAACCTGGCACCTTGGCGGGACCGGCGAGGCTCATAGAAACCTCGACGTATCCCGTTGTGAAGCACATTTTATTCCATGAAGTTATCATACCTAGGGACCCAAGGTCATACAAGTGCAAAATGGCTTATAAAAAAAACTAACCGCTCTGAAAGTTCAAATCATGTGTTAGTTGTTCGGTCATGGTGATGGCGAGTTTGCCATCCTTGGTCGTGACAGCCTAAAATCAAGCGCAGATTTAGTGGTATGTATTGATGTGGCGAGTTGTTCGACATACCGCTGGGTCATACCATTCAGCATTGCCAGTCGGCCTAAGGGAACCCAATAATATGTCAATATTTGCGCCAGTTGTTAGACGAGATATCAGATGCTACCAGTAATGCAGATCCGCCGCTTCCCAGAAGGGATCATCTCCGGGATAGAATGTTCGTCCATCAAGGTTGAATTCGTCGCTGAATACAAGATCGTAAGTCTTGCCATCGGTGCCAGTCCTTGTCATAACGTCGGAAGGGGTGTCGTTGTCTATCAACCGAGGAAAGTTTGTAAAAACTGGGATTTGGCCGGTGCCGTTGATGCCACCGACGTTCCAACCACGAATTTTTGGGCTTTGTGTGGTGATGGACAGAAAAACGGGTGTTCCGATAAAGAGCATGAGAAGTCCTAGGATGATAAGAATGATACCACCAATGTTCATCCATCCTCTCCATGAAAACGGCCTGAAAACCCAGTCACCACGAGGGTCTGGATTATGGAGGAAGTCGTCGACGTCTGGGTCTTTGTCCCACATATACTGAGGAACAGCGGTACTCGTATATTTCTTAGGCGGGGGTGCAACCTTCTCTTTTGGAACGCTTTCAGCAGAGTTTGAGTTGCTAAACCGACCATTTTGATACATCCCAGAGTCCTTCGCCTGTTGGGGATTATACTAGATATTCTGTTAGCTGGTTAGATAGATGCGAAGGATAGCAAAGAACCACACCGAATACGGTCCATACCCTCCCCCAATATTCCCTGTAGCCACACCCATGGCCGTCGCATTCCGTGCTTGTTGGTGATTCTGCTGTGAAGAGTGGTACTGCGATGAATGTTGCTGTGACGAGGCATACTGGGAGGCAGGATACTGAGACCCATGTTGTTGAGATGAATGGCCACCACTCGTCCTCCGACTCAAGCGCTTCGAAGGTGATCTGACAGCCCTAGGACCTCCAACATGGGTTTGACTTGAAGAAGCCGGATGTTGCGTGTATCCCGATACTCTCTGTGGACTTGTCGTCGGTACTGCCGCATATCGAGGGTCAGGTTGTTGGACAGGTTTTCTTGATAGACGGGACATGCGCGGAATAAAAGGAACTGGAGGAAGCACGAACGAAAGTTCTCTGGTGTGGGGACCCAGCCTGGGCTACTCGGCTTTCAACATTCAACTTCCCACGGTCTTCAGAACATAAAGATACACCACTTCAAAGCTTTGTCGTGTTCCTTGGCCTTCTATTTACTCTGGAAAACTATTGAATCCTTCAAAGATCTAGCGGGCTAGAAATTCCGGTTTCTGCTTCGTGCACAGCGGCTTGCCTTGAGGATACTGGGCTGTAAATGCCAATAATCTCGCCAGCTATCAATGCCCGGATACGCTGGTCCACCGTATAAATACTTGAACTCAGACAGACTCGTAAAAATGTACACCATGCCCTTCGGGGCCAAAAACAGCTCCTACTCTTCTCTCTGCGCAGCTCCTCCTTGAGGCACCTCGAGGCATCTCGGAAGACCATAGGTCCATGGGATAAACCACGAACCGAATCCAAACTACCTTTCGCACTCCTATCCTGGGCTTGTTCAAACCCTATACACATGGGTTCTCGCTGCTTCCTTTTGCTTCATGAAGTAGCGCTTTCCCAATACTCTGCCTTGTGGCTGTACAGACGCGTCTACGTGATCTGACCACGTGCACAAAAGATTTGCCTTTCTAGGCCAGCTTCCTGAGGCCACCGTGACAGACTTCTGGCAGTGGTCAGAATCAAGGATGCGGCAGCATAGTTCATCCATGAAGGCATAAGGTGCTCTTTATTCACCGAAAAGATGCAGAAGAGACCTACAGCTATGAATCTCCTTAGCGCTTCGTTGATAGATGGCATGTAGGTCATTTGATCCCGCTGATTTGTCTCGTACCCATCCGTTTTGGGCAGTTTTTGAATGTGAGAATGACACCGAACTGCACCAGACGTTCTAGGGAGTTGACAACTCATCATTTCATGATCGAGTGTGCTTGGCACAAAAACGACCTAATTAGGAACTAGAACGGATGGGCACGAGACAACCGCTGATTCACATTCGAGCTGTTCAACTGCTAGATTGACTATGTTCGTCAAAATGATACTGATACAGCCATGTGTGTGATCGTAAACACTAGTGTTGCAGAGATATTCTATCTTTACTCTGCCTGAAGCACTCCTCCTGCCTAGCTTCGAGCTGGGTTGACTCCTAAGAAGCCTCCATCAACTATTATCTCTTGGCCGTTGACGTAGGCGCCAGCTCTTGATACGAGATAAACGGCAGTTCCAGCCATCTCTTGAGCTCTAATCGCAGCGATTAAGCTCTTAAAATTCGTGTTATATCCAGATAAACTCACGTTCCAGCACGTCTTGCAGGGACTGAAGCAATACCTCTGGATACTTTATCCACCTCCTCCGGAAGGATAGTATGACTGGTCATCTCAGACTCGTATACGCCGGGTGCTATGGCGTTGACCCTCACAGGAATGCGATTGAGAGCAAGCTCTGTAGATAGAAGCCTTGTGAGATGTGATGCAGCCGCTTTAGCAGAGTTATAACAAAACTAAATAGAATTCTAATTAGTGGCCCTTCACTTCGACTTAGAGGAGAAGAATACACACGTGAGCTTGCGCTTGCTTCATAATACCACTTATACTAGTAGTGTTGACAATGCTCGACCAGAAATGCTCGACGTCTTCAGAGCCTTTGGCAAGTAGGCCGAGGAATGCAGTTGATACGAAGAAGATCGACGATAAGTTGATTTCAAGGAGCTGTCCCCAACTTGCAAAGTCTTCGTTATTGAATAAAGCTAGTCCAAGAGTTTCTGCATCTTTTTTTTCTGGTGCAACCGGATCATGCATGAATAGCGATTTTGGTCCTACCTGTCCAGCACTGGGTTGCATCCCAGTCAGAGACGAAATGGCTCAAAGATGAAAAGACAAACTTGTTAACCAAGATATGTAGCTTTCCTTCTGTTTCTTCAATGTATTTCTTGGCCTTGATAATGCTCTCCTTATCCGTGACGTCCATCTGAAGACTGGATATATCATCAGTGATATTCTTTCAAACTATGCCAAAGGCATACGGCAGAATTTGTCCTCCTGCTTGGCCACTCCATTCTTTGGCAATCTTCTCGAGCACATCGAGTCTCCTGCCAGTTATATAGACTTTCGCATTAGCAGCAGCCAATCCTTGGGCAATCATCAAGCCAATCCCGGTTCCACCGCCAGTTACGATGGCTATCCTGCATGAGAGGTCGTTGACTGCCGCCGGAGTCAAGGAGGACGATGGGGTTTTACCGGAGAACATGCTAACGGTAAGTAGCAGACAAGAAGTAGTCTGTACCGTTTATTTAGTGTGCTATGCGTTTGTGTGCTGTCCGGATTAATCATGGCTGCTTCCAACATCGTTCTTGCAACCCGGTCCGGTTCAAGACATGGCGATCAAGAGGCATACGAGTGACCGTGACTTTTATCCATACCTGCACAAAGTCATGGGTGCCATGTCAAACGTTCTTCTGCCCGAGGATTTCCCAATTTCAGTGCTTACAAAACGAGCTTGTGGTTGAGTTCAATCAGTCTACGACCCTGCTCTAACCATTTCTACTTTGAGACTTCCAAGGCTCCACGCCGGACATCTTACTGAGAAAAAATAATCATCCAGGTCTTGGCCAATTAACCCCTTCACCTCCCCCAGTACCCGCCTCTGTCCTCCTCTGGTTTTGACTCCGAGCTTGCGTGGGATGCGTCCTCGTTGCTGTTGGTCGAGTGAGATCGATGTACTCCCCTGGACCTCTTTCTTCGGCTATATATTCGAGAAGAAAGAAGCGAAAGAAGCGCGGCAGTGAGTAGACGCCCAAAATCATGACATGATAATCGACGTACATCTATCAACCAAGCCTATCTCTTCGTTTTCATCGTCATATTCGTCGTACTCTTCTTCGATTTCGTCGTCTTCGGCTTCTGTACCGTCAAATCGATCTCCAAATCGACCAGGGTTCTTCTCCTTGTCCAACTTCATATCTTCCATTGCGCGGTTCATTGAGTCTTGTTTCACCTGGTCCAAAGTTTTAGCGCGTATTTCTTGAGCCGCAAGAATCTCGGGGAGGTAATCTCTATGGAATAGTCAGTTGTGTATCACAGAAAGTAGGGCTCATAGACGCACTTTTCGTACTCTTCTCTTGAGGCCTCAACGGCTGCGAGAAAATCAGAAAAGCCGTCGCCTGTGCGTGAGGAAACTGCTGTTGCCTTTGAAAATCTGGTAAGCAAAAAAGGCGAGGTAGATAATAATAAACTTACTGTAAGATTCTTGTAGAACTCGTCCAGGACCAGACTCATGCTGTTCATCAGACTGCTCATGTACGTCGGTTCGCCTTCACCATCTGTCATTCCGTTCCCATTACCACTATTCAAGGCCCCTTGGAACTCCTCCCAATCTCTCATCCATTCCATTGCAAACCCGGCGTCCTGCACATCAGTTTTATTAAACACCACAATGAAGGGTAGTTTGGTTTTGTACAATATCGAGCAGGCATAAAGCATGTTACTCATGAACGTGGCTGGGGACGTTGTCCGTGGTGTGTCGACGATATAAGCGATAACGGAGGGCAGAGAAGAAGCGAGAGAGGTCGTTATTATCGAACCTGACGCGGACCAGGTGAATATCTCAATTTGTCCAGGGGTATCGAGGACAATGTAGCTGCGAGCGTGACGAGAGCGTTAATTAGCAAGGGCAAAGATTAAAAGACGAAGAGGGACGGGTTTACTCAACCGTATCCGCGCGTTTTTCTACAAGATCTAGGACTTGATCAAATTTCGTTGTGAATAGGTTTAATGCAGTAAGAATGCCTCCATTTGGACCTAGATTATATCTAGGTTATTCGCGCATGTCAGCGCATTCGACCTGACCAAACGGCAAACTCACTGTTTCATGACTTCTTTATAACTAACGGTGTCCCTAATGTCGATATTTGGTTCATAAGGTAGGTGAGTCACTGCTGGATCAAGATTAAGTATATAGGGAGGTGTTGGTGGATCTTGGGAGTGTAGATACGAGTTGAGTCGAGAAACGAAAGTAGATTTTCCAGCACCTGCCATGCCAATAGTAATGATGGCAATAGGTTTTTTCTTCGGGACATTCTCAATACTTGGAGCAGACGTGTGAGATTCGGAGACGGAGTGTTCTGCCATTGTATGATTCTGGCCAAGACGCAGTTTGTCACAGCGAAAAGATTAAGTAGATCACTCCACCTACGGCAACGGATTTGATGGCCTCTTGGGGGGTGCGTGACACCTGTCTCATGGTCACCCAACAGGGCTTAATCACGACAGATTATGATAATCATGCATATTTAATGGAGCATTTAGTAGTTCACGCAAATGATTAATCAATGCCAACATTTTCTTTACCGGCGCGTCTTGTATTTGCGAAATAAATGGCCACTTTGAAAAAATAACTTACTAGGAACTGTTCTGACATCTTAATCTTTTTGTCTTCCCTCTGACATGCCTGCTTTGCCATCTGACTGAGTCATTCAGCCTGGTAACCTCAAGAGACCTCCTGAAGCGTACTACAAAGCGAACTGTCTGCCCAATGTGTTTAATCTGAAATAAATCAATACATTCACCTGGATGAACTTTCTTCTCAGATAGCTGAACCACTGGAAGCAGTCGAATCTGACCCGACCTAGGCTGACGAGCTGGTTAACAATTTTCAGTAGACGCGGCACGGTTCGTGCTCCATGCGGTGGCTGCCAATTATAGAATATTTAGCACCGTTCAAATTAGGATTATTCGGCGACTGCCGATTATAGAAGCTGTCAATCTATACAGCTCCTTCCGTTTCCGAATCGAGCTGCCAGTATTGTCACTGCTGAGAGTAGGAAAAACAATTGGTTTATCTGGCAATGTCTACATGATTAATCTGGCCAATTATGACATTGCTCATATGTAAAGCTGTAGAAGACTGACTTCCATATATGGGTTGTGCGGGGCCGTGATTGACTCAGAGATGATCAGAAGTAGAAAGATAGGCGATAGTATCGTTGTACTCGAATTTTATCTGGTTTGAGACAGCGAAGAGAAGAAATGTGGCGAAAAAATCACGATTATAGTTTCTCTTGGACAGTTTGCGTCGATTAATCATAATTAAATGGTTTAATCAGTAGAAAACAACAAAAATAATAGGTCGTAAATGAAGTGTTGGGACTTGGCCCACTTTCATACTTGCCGCAAACCTGAATGGAACTGTACTTCACTCCGGCGAGAGTTACCTTACACCAACCGAAATAAATCGCGGTTCCTCGCCCGTCGCTCGATTAATCGGGTGAGTTGTCATTAAACACTACTAATTGAGATCTCTTGCGATAGTTTACGTGATTTTGTCCATTAATCACATTAATATTGAGTTGCGAGCAGCGAGATATCGAAAATTTCACTCCTAACCTTTGTGCCGATCAGGCCCATCGAGTTTTCGGAGATTTCTGTGGAAACTCATCATTTAATCTGGATCATTAGTTAGCTATGTTTGGCCACTGTTAGGTTATAAATTATGTAACGTGTTCCAGTAAAGTTTCCAGAAAATGCATCTAGAATTTCAAATTTCGGGTTTTGAGACATTTTTAGGAATTTTGGGCGGTTTTTCAGGGGAGGGTCTTGCTGTAAACCGGATTAACTCGCCGTAAAGAGGCACAGGAATTGCTGGCCATAGCACCACCTAGCTCAGTGATTCCTAGCGCTTTGGTTCGATTACTGCACTGTTAAATCTTTGAAATCTGTCATTTAATCAATTACTTCTGCTCTTTTTGTCCATGAAACTTGAACCATTTAATCATAATTAATCGACGCTAAGAGTCTCAGACCGTAATCATCTCTTCGCTGTCTCTAACCAGATGATGTTCAGATACAACGATAAGTCATGCCTACCTTTCTACTTTGGCCATTTCGATCACGGGCCCACGGAACTCAGTCTTCCGACGGGTCTTGAAGATACGGCCACCTTTCCTCTTCAGCTGATCGTCTCAATCACGGCCCGCAATATCCGTGGATGAGAGTTTTTCTTCCGATGCCTTGCATATGGGCAATGTCATAATCAGCCCGATAATTGTGTAGACAATTTCCGGATTTGAACCAATTGTTGCTCTCAGCAGTGACAATGCCGCTTGCTCGAAATAGAAGGAAGGTCAATTTTTCTATACAATCGCCGAGTAATTTTGATTGAATGGTAAACACGGATTACTAGAGTGTGAAACTTATTTTCTTTTTCATTTAATCATGGTTAATCAACGCACTTAACCTGTTTCTTATTCGCTCTCTTGAGATAGCAGCAAGTCAGTTATCCCGAAGTTGTGGGAAACCTTGACTGCTCTCGGAAGACAACAGAAGCCCGTAACGGAAGCCAGACTTCCGGCGCGATCGCGATTGTGGCAATGGTGGTAAGTTCCGCTATTGGATAATTTGGATACTCCGCCTTCTGGATGCGGCCTCCCACACTGTAACATTCGTGAAGACTCCACAGGCCCGACCACATTGATCAATAACCATGTTGTGGTCCTTGCGGTTTTGAAACTTGTCACTTTTTGGGACGAGTTTCTTGCGCCTTTAAAACCACCTCGAGTTACAAAAGATTCAGACCCCAAGCCCAATACCCAACGTTTGGTGCTATTGAAACATCTGGCGACCAGACAGTCATCCGACACACCTTTGCGGAGCGGTACAAATTGCTTGCCAACCGCAGAAGTAAGACTGCATGTGTGCTCCAGGCATCCGACAAGCGTTGACCTGTCTCAATAGAGGACTCGTATGGCTATCGCATCTGGCTGAAAGTTAATCTGGTTAGTGTCTTCTATTTCGTATGAACGCGCGTTTGGATACTTACCTGCCGAGTCAGCGACAGATGGTGGAATGCTTTGCTTTTTGGATATTCGTTGCGGATTATTCAGGTTGGAGGACGAGCACTCCCTGCGTTGCTATTGATCAAAAGGGCATTTAAGCTCTCTCAATTGCTGGTGAAAGTCGGTTTGCTTGGTGATTTGACAGATCATGAGCTCGAACGAAGTTTTAAACTTCAACCCACTCCTCTGAGGCCGTCATGCTACAGACCTCACAGCCGTCCCATTTACTCCAAATCCTGTTTCTCTCCGTTGTGGGCTTTACCTCTTCGTTCGTTTAATTAAATGCTCACAGATAATGTGGGTTCATCGACGGCTGCTTCGCGATAGCCACCGACGGGCTTTTGAACGGGTCTGCAGCCGTAAGCTGACAAGGTCTTAGGTCTATCTGGAGGCGAAGTTGAGAGGACTTGGTCTAACTTAATACCACTACTTTTTGTGAACAGAGATCATCCTTTGCAAGATGGTACCCGATTGACGCCGCTTGCGGTTCACAGTGAGTAAAGCGCTAAATATTGGCAAATATCGCCCACACAAGTGGTTAACCTTCTCGCAGATCAGTGAAGAGTGATTTCTTGAAACATAGAGCAAGCTCCTGGCACAAGAAAAAAAGCTCTTGCTGAATACGGAAGTTTTATGTATTAGCCAGAGTTCACGTTCAACTCTTCTCGTATCAGCCGCAGCAACCTCAGGTAGCTTTGACTGAGAATAGCGATACCTTGTCTACGTGTACTCATGCTCACACTCCTGTTTCGGATCCAGCTGCAGAAATTTGAGGCTCAGTTTCTGAACTTACGACTGCGGTCTCCACCTGATTCTTTGCCCTCCGTCTGGTCCAGCGAGACGAAATTGTATGTGCATTGTGCAGTCTACTCGTTAGGTCTGACTCTGACGAACGTTCGCAACCGTTAGAAATCATTACTCTTTCATTGATATTAGGCGCTGAGAATGAGCTGTCAACAGGCGCGGCGTAATGGGCTGGTGTGCATTAGTCACGATTGCCGGTGGGTTATTTGTACTGAATCTGGGAAACAAATTGCTAAAGATATTCATAAGGTAAAGGTGGGTTTAGCAACTTGAACGTTCTTCGCACCTCGCCGGACCTTACAAACTATTCAGATCTTTCCGGATGTGTCTTCGTCGCCACATAAATAATAATTCACCTGCCGATCTACTAGTATTGAAGTGTGGCTACTTTTGTCTCTGTAACACATATATATTCTGGCTATACATACTGAAAAGAAAGCAGAGTTGAAATCAGTTGAAACTTAGGCTCGTAACAGTAGCCTCTAAAGGGTGGTAGAATTTGGGAGAGGGAGTATATATCACCAAGTTTAAACTCCGACTCGTTTCCTGGAAGGCGAACGAGTGATGACAGCCTATCAGCGGAAGTAAACCGCGGCTCCTCATCCTCGATCGCGCTTCCCATCACGTCCGCTGCTTTAGCCATCCAGCGCATGTTGCAAGCAATGCCTAAGACATTGGTAAGGCCTTATAACTTGGTGAGTCGTATGAGAAATTGCAGATTTTCGTTGCTAAGCAGCATCCTCCAATGCAGGATCTAGTAACCAGCGACGTTCGGGCATCATTCGAGTTTGAAAACATAGGCCCAATGACGTCAGCTTCATTAAGCTTGAGTATGCGGGAGAATATGTGGTCGATAACATCGCGTACCATCAATTGTTGACTCGCCAATCAAAGCAGCGGGTAGAGCCTTGAGATCAGGGAATAATTCGAAGAGGATGTTGGCGATATGCCACCGCATGGTCTCTTGGATTGCAAGAACCTGAATGGTAGAAGGTAGAAGATCGAGGCGATTAAAGTCGTATGTGATTCGCCGCTTTTTCCGAGGTTGGACTACGGAGAGAGACCAGAAGGGAACATTATAGAGAGGGATCACAGTAGCGAGGGATCGCGGTGACGGTAGTTCCGCTGTCCATATGACCATTTGAATTCTCTCACAGCTGAGCTACGCGGAAGGTCATATTAGTGTTATCCCAGCTAA
The DNA here is from genome assembly GCA_015657495.1 of Crepidotus variabilis. NCBI lineage: Eukaryota > Fungi > Basidiomycota > Agaricomycetes > Agaricales > Crepidotaceae > Crepidotus > Crepidotus variabilis. The sequence continues at coordinate 850,733 of MU157826.1, read as the reverse complement.
CCATACAAGTCTGGGTTCGAACTAGCTTGTACGTCTTCTGATATCAAGCTGTTCTTGCCCCAGCGCCTTGATCTTGTCCATTGCAGAAGAGTACGGCATTGAGAATCCTGCATCGTTCAAGACATCAAATAAGAAACGTGAAACACTGCAAGCCAAAAGATAGATATACATAAGCAGTTGGAACTCATTTCCTCTCTCGTTTTGCGTCTTTGCGAGTACACAGAGTACAGTGCATATTATCTAGAGACTTGTTAACAGAGCCGAGTTCTCACTGAAATATACCACTTACAACATCTTTCTTCTTGCGGCCTGCACCCGACTCTTCATCTCCAAGACCACCAACCGAGGCAGTAAGCGCCTCTAAGAGGGTAGAGGTAACCTTCTTTGCATGCTCCAGTACCTCCGATAGCGAGAAGTCTATTAACAAAGCAGAAATGCTCCGCTCCTCAGGGCGCAAGAAGCCAACGAGATCTTGAATGTCCTTGCCTACTCGCTCTCGCATTTTCGCCTCATACAACTCTTCAAATAACCAGGCTGGCGATTGTTCATGAGGTGGTAAAGATTAGCCCTATGATCCACGAGAAGCCTTGAGATGTGAGATAAATATTTTCGATCTTTCATGGTGAAGAACTTGTCAAAGAAGCCGTATAATATGCCGTAACCTTCTTGCTTTATATAGTTCAATACATTCTGGATGTGTTCGGCATCTCCTTCCTGCGACTTCAGATGAGCGGCTTTGAGACGTTGGGAAACGGCTTCCTCTAGGTTCTGCTGTGCAGGCGGCCCAAGCTTCTTAAGAATAGTGGCGTTTGGTTTCCAAGTTGTTGGAGGGCTGACTGATGAATAAAGTAAAAGATCTAGAGTGACTCTTTTCATCATTTCTCTTGCGCTTCCGGGTGTAGTCTTTATTGGAGGAGAAACAGGAGAAATGAAGAAATGCGCTCACGCTCAATCAACAACCGCGGTTAGGACCGTCATTTGCCGCATCAATATTTCGATTATCGGAGTTTGAACGTTGTTGTGCTCCCTCCCATGTCGGCTGGCATCCAGTATAGTTAAAGCTTAAGATTTGAATACTTAAAGAAGTGAAAATACTTGGTATATCATTATGGTCAGTCTCGTGCTTTTTGTTTTCGCCTCACTCTGAGCTTTTAGGTTTAACGATTTTCAGCTATTGACTTTCGCGTCAGGCGCGAGTGTATTTATCTAATGCAAAACTGAGATTTGACTCCCTGATTGCTGTCTCAACGGCCTCCAAGATCTGCTGCTTGGCTCTTAAGCACTGCGCTGCGGTCGAGATGAAACCAATCCCCGGCCTTCACAACAATGTAACTTTGAATGGGCACAAAACTCACCTACTGACGGGTGCTGGGAACAAGGTTGCGGTTTTAACGCAGATGGTCTCGACGTTCGTCTATTCTAAAAGTCATTGGAACGCTTGCACTGTGGCCAAAATGAAAGTTTCATTTGCAAACAGGCTGGCGGAGCTGGATAGTCAGGTGCGTTGAAGTGCATTTTTCTCTCAGTCGCTCGACAGTTTTGGTGCTTGAACTAATGCATATATTTAAGCCAAAGCAGTGATGAAGAAAAGCGCACGTGAATAGCTGGGTAGCAGCTACTCGGCGGCCAAGTGTCACAAGTGCAGCTGCTTCCTCGACGCTGGCTCCCGTACTACCGAAGGCCCGCTCAAGCAATTTTCTCCGGATTCATTATAGGCCTGATAGCTCGCTGACGCACTCTGAGTAAGGTCTTAGGTGTCTTCATAGCTAGCCAGGAGCTGATTTTACTTTTTCTCAGCGGTGACCCCAACAACCACTTTCTCGGATATGAACAAGCCACTCGAAAGTCACACCAATCTTGTGGTTCGCGTGATGAGGATACATGGTTTACACTGTTTTGAGACCGCTGGCGATTTGGAATGGGGAGAATGGTCATCCGCATTCTTGCTGATTTGCATAGGAGGCATAAAGCTACAATGTTGGCAGTTTTCGCAAGGTTAGATTCTACTGGTCATGATTTTCTCCAACTCGAAATAACAGCTTCACAGCTTCCTCACCTGCATGTCTCGGTTGTACGATTAACGAGGACATACTGGCAGCCGCAGTTGCCGCTGGTCGGTCGAGCCAAAATGGTGACACGGAGTATGGGCCCAGTTTGCGCTCGGCCAGCGAAAGCCAAGAAGGCGTCGAGTTTGGTGTTGATAGTGCCCGCATGTAATACCTTCTTCATTTCGCACATTTGAAGGTATGCTTGCTTGCCGATGCTCTATCTCGCCACTTATAGATTATGTACAGCTCTTCGGAGCTTTCGGCGGTTTAGCAAATGAAGAGGCTACAGAGGTCGATGCACCTTCCGCACCCCTTGGAGACTTTCAGGCTCAGAGTGCCAGCAACGCTCGTGATTAGGAGGCTGTTAATCAAGACGACAATAATGCCGGCGCCGAGCCTGCCACGTCAAGTTTCATCGGTAGAGCTGTTTTAAAGGTTAGTTCTACCTTAACAAGGTACGATCACTCAAAGTTAGCCTCTACTAGCTCGGGAAAATCATTTGCTTTGTCCAGGGTAACCTCCATCAACGTCAGAGCTACACTACCGACAAGAGGTACATCGACCCATCAACACTAGATAGAGAGGCATACTATATTTCTAGTGCTTATTCTCGACGTTCGTACTCGGTGGCTGTCCGCTCGCTGGATGCTTCGTACGCGCATGGCTTGTTATTATCACGTTAATTGTGTTAATACATCTCGGGGCCTCAAGGAGCCCCTTGACCATTACGCGTTCAGTAACCTTCGTCAACAAGGACTCCGCGAAGATGAATAGAGAACTTTCGGCATGCGATGACATGGCTACAGGGCTTTCGAGGTGCTGAAACCCAAATGCCTACCATCAAGCAGTCCATGCGCCACAATCCTTGTTGTATTTTGCAGTCGCCTGGACAACCTGAAAGAGATATTGAAGAGCTCATCGAAGTGCGTTGTATGTTGAGCCAGTAATTCTTGAAGTTTAGTTTAATGAATCTGATTACGCTTGCCTCTATGTCCCTTTACCGGTGCTCTCCATTTCGCAGCAACTTTACCGATAGTCAGAGATTTTATAGGGAAACAATTGCTTGCTATGGTTACACAAAAAACGAACGGCTCTCGTATCAATGGAGGGAAGATATACATGTGGACTGGCAAGACAACCTGTTTGCTTTAGCTGAACGGATGCTCTTGAACGGTGGCAATCTCGTCAGGAGGTATTCGAACTTTTGTGGTTTTTTTGTTGTTCACAGCTGTTTTCATGTACTTTGAGAAAAACGACGTCAGCCATTGTATATCACCAAGCAAAGTTACTCTTATCTCTCTGTACGTTGTATCCTCTCGGAGTTCTCGGATTGGCTTCAGATGCTAATGACATCAGTTGGCAGAGAGGACGTCAAAATTCGACTCAGTAGCAAATTTACTTGCATATAATCGAAAAAACTGACGTTGAGATTCTCAAGCTCAAACAAAATAGTCATAATCGTTTTATGATTTAATTTGGACTACTTCGGAAGAAATATCTGTACGCTCAGCGGCTGCGGTCAAGCGTGTCTGCTTCGATGGATGGGATGCTCTTGGAGACAGCACGCGCGCCGACACCGGAGGAAGCTTTGTGTTCTGCGCCAGGCTGAAGGCTGCAGTAGTCGGGCTGTATCGCTGTAAACTGGTTTCCAGGTATTTCTGGCGTATTCTTCACTTTTATTATGCATTATTGCGGCTGTCATATCATCATGGCTTTCGGTATGATACGAGTCCTTCAGCTCACTTCGGTCGCTGATTGTTTTCGTCCACTTCTCCAGGTGCTTTTCTTCACAGAGCCTCGTGAAGGCGCCATTCTATTTCAGTGAACTACTTTATCTATCTTGAAGGAGATGCATCTCAAGACGAAACAAACCGCTCGGCTTTTCCTCAACGCTTGCGGAGAGTCTCTCGACGACTGTCAGGATTATTCGCAAACTGCGTACTTGAGAGCTGCGCCTTCAACCTTTCCCTATCGTGCACCTTTTTGCCTGGCCAGCTGTGCAGTTGTCAACACAATCCTCACGTCCTAGATTTGGCAGAACACGTGAACAATTTTACGACCAACGAGACATCTTAATTCCCTGGAGCTATGGAGGTGGGGGGGCTTATTGTTGCAGGTTGGAATGTATCGCGAGGAGTAGTAGCTTCGTTTGAGGAGGCGTTGAAGAGGAAGTGTTTGTGGTGAAAACCACAACTTGGCTCGACATCTCCTCTACACCAACAAACCGCGACAAAAATTGCGGATCTTTGGGTTGTCACGAAAGTCGACAACAACAACTTCTTGTCCAGCCAGTTGCGTCTGTTTGTGGTGGTGGCCCGGAAGAAGGAAAGAGAGAGGAGGAGGGGAAAGCAGTTGTTGTTTTGATAAACATTTGGCTGAGGATGTGGCGAACGACGAGAGCGACACTCAACGCGAAAGTGAGAGCTTCAGAGATCGACGAAGATGTCGAAGGTGCTGAAGTGATATTGTCGAATATGCTGCTTATCGTGAGGAAAGATTGGCAAGCACCTCGCTATCTCTCGTTGAGAGGATCTAAGGATCGCATCATACAAGTGCCTCAACTTCCTTATATCCTCTATGGCTTCGCCACACTATTCGTCTGAGCGGTGTCTATCGATGTCATCTTCGCCGATGCAGGACATTCTCCATTTATTTTTCATTCGTTCAACCAGACACAATCTTCTTTGTGTAATTGGGATATCCATGTCTTTCCGAGTAGTCTATGTTGATGGAACTCTTCAAAGTTCGTTTTATTGGCTCTGTTAGCATAAACCTCACTTCCGGAGGGATTCATTTAGATAATCATGCATGTTTAATTGTACATTTAGTTGTACAAGCAAAAGATTGATCAATGCCAATGCTCTCTTTATAGACACCTCTTGTATTTACGGAATAAATGGCCACTTTTAGGCTTGGGAATATACAGCTGTATTACAACAGCCACAAGTTACTAGGCACCGTTTCGACATCTTAATTTTTTGTCTTCCCCTCCAGTCTGGCATGCCCACTGTGTCATGCGAAAGGTTAGTTATTCAACCCGGCAACCTCGAGAGACCTACTGCTTTATTTGCGGGGCTCAATGAACTTTTGATCCGGTAAAGGAGTCTACTCTGAGATAATCGGTTCATAAGTATATACAGCTCGAGCTGGCGGCATTGTTACTGCTGAGAGCAGGGGGTGAAATTGGTTCATCTGGCAAGGTCTAAACTATTAATCGATCTAGTCATGGCATATAAAACGTGTCGGGGTCCCGTCCACGGATTTTGCGGGGATCATGGCCAAAGTAGAAAGGTAGGCAGTACTTATCTGAATGTCATCAGGAACCTGACCAAAAGGTTTATCCGGTTGTCGCCACCCCTGAAACCAGGCTAAAACCGACAGAAACTGCGAAAACTTGGTGACTTGGCAACCTATATACCTTTTTAGGCAAGCTCCCCGTCAAATGACAGGTCCAAAAACCCCGAAAACCTGGCAATCGTGGAAACTGCAGAGTAAATAAACAACAAGGTCACCCCACCTCACATCTACGGCTCCTTCAAGCATTTCAAGAGCCTTTACATAGATAAACATTAGAGCATGCTGTACAAAATTTATACAAGTCTTGCCCTGTGAAACGGCTGTACGAAGTTCAATCAGAGCTGCCCCAAAGACCCGAACAAGTCATACTGATCTGGACATCAAGCTTGAAATAAGCTATCAGAAGCTCGAATATCGGGCTGCAAAAGATTGTTACAATATATTTTTTCATCATGTACATGTATTTTGATACAATATCACTGGTGTAGATGGCGCATCGGACGGCCGTTCCACGTCAAGTACTGAAGTTTCCGGGTTTCCAGGGTACCGGACACCAAAAACCAACGGAAACGTGGCGACTTGGGGTCAATTTGCTGATGGGTTGGAGACAGTGAAGAGATGATTACGATTATTCTAAAACGATTAGCGTCGATTAATCATGATTAAATGGTTTCATGGACAAAAAAGAGCAGAAGTAATTGATTAAATGACAGATTTCAAAGATTTAACAGTGCAGTAATCGAACCAAAGCGCTAGGAGAGCTAGGTAGTGCTATGGCCAGCAATTCCTGTGCCTCTTTCAAATCCGGTTTACAGCAAGACCCTCTCGCACCTGAACAATAGATGCAATCACAGTCGATCGGATGGCGTGGTTGGCACTGGTTGCTTGGCTAGCTTAAAGAAGCCTAAGCGGTAGGCCGGTACAGAGGTTAGGAATCGCAATGTGTCAATTTTTCGATACTTATGTTGATTCGATACTAAGTAATGTGACTATGTAGATGATTAGGAGAGTTATCGCAAAGATCGCGTTTAATCACAACTCGCCCAATTAATTGAGCAAGAAACCGCGATTGATTCCATTTGGAGAGCGGCCAGTAGCATTCATTTGGAAGGCAACGCTCGCTGGAGTGAAGTAAAATTCTACGTAGAACTCTGGAGAGCTGGAAAGTGGGCCAAGGCTCAACGCTCCAGCCATGACCCATTACTTCTGTCGTTTTCTGTCGATCAAACCATTTAATCATGATTAATTGACGCAAATCGTCAAAGAATAATCATAATCATCTCTTCACCAGATTTTCTCTTCGTTGAATCAGACCAGATAATATTTGAATACAACCAAATGAACCACTTGTTTTTTTCTTACTCTCAAAAGTGACAATACTGCCAGCCCGAGACAGGAGGAGCAATACGAATTGATGAATTGTCTATAGTCGGCAATCACCGAGTAATCTTGATTGAATTGTCTTTGTTTGCTATAGCTTGCACAGGATTAATTTTCTTCTCGCCTTGGTTGTTCTCTTCGAACAATATCTATCAGCCAGTGTCTCTTGTACTTTTACCAAGCGCCACTCGAGCCTATCACGAGTTAACAGAATATCATATCGCTGCTATGATCTGGTACGCCTGCGTTGAATTCTTCTTTACTTCTTCTTTACTTGCTTTTTAGTACTTCAGAGCGAATCGATGGCATGGTGGGTACAACACTCTCCTTTTTTTGTTTTGGATCAGAGAGGCTACAGTCAATGTCTTGGACGTCAGATGAGACTGGTGAAACATATTCGTTGTACACTCAATTGTATCTCTTCTCGTTGATCAGACACAAAGAAAGTGTACATCTTCCGCACTAAGTCGAGCTCTCGCCAACCTTGATCATCTGATAGTGCTTTAGCGTAGATCAATTACTAGCTTTATCTTTCGCAAACTAGCCTAGGTATGCTCCATCTTCAACGCAGTGTCATTCCCTGTTCTCAGATGTGTTTGTGTGCAATCATTTGTGGCTACAGCATGCGACCGGCAAGAATGTTCAAGCAATCAAGCGGCCTTAAAAGATACCTGGTCGCTTCAGCCTAAGTTCAAGGGGACGCACTGCTACCGTCATTAGCGGTCCATCTACAGTTTAGGATCAAGACGTCTTTGAATTAAAGTATACTATCTTGCTATTTGACTTAAATGTATCGAGGGCTATGGATTCAGCGGGAATAGGAAAGAGAAAGGAGATATGGTTTCAAATGACAGCCGCGATGTAACAATCCCATCAGGGTTTTGGAGATGAGTCGCTCGACTGCAACTCAGCGCTGAACCTACAAATGTCATTTCGTAAGACGAGGGAGTTAATGTAAAGAAACCCCATAAATAATACCTGCAAATGTCACGTAGAGGCGAGATTCGGAATTTGGGAACGTTGCTGGATGCGCAAGCCACCAGTCAAGAGGATCTGTTGTGCCGAAGCAACCTGGTCTTCCAGAGGTAATCCAATAGCTCGTCCTCTCTGTTGATTCAAAGCTTTTTTTCTTTGTGTGACAAAGACAGAAACAATTTCTTGAAGATCTGTGATGATTGTCAGAGGTTCCGCATAGAGCTGAGCCGGTTGGCGGGCTGTGGTCGATGCGGAAGTGTCCTTGGGTACTACTACTGCACCAGAAAGTTGGCTAGTAGAGTCCGATCAGAAATAACGGGATCGATTACTGCAGAAACCTCAGCAGAGGCAGACAGCATATATCAAGGGACATACGAGCAGATTTTCGGATGTAGCAAACTTCATCAAGTACCCTGTCAGCTGGCACCGCGCTTCTACCAAACCCTTCCTGGGATTCTTGTCGATGAAGGCTTTGTAATGCGTAGTTGTTGATAGGTTCTCCGAGCGCGCAAGCATGGCCTGAACAGCATTAACATAACCAACATAACGAGTAATGAGACCACTCACGTACGAAACACCTAAATGAGACAAGCATGTTGGCAAGGTCATAGAGCACCTGCCCAGTACTCATATGTTGATCTACGTCTTTTTGCTACTTCTGAGGTGCTGTGAGCAAAGCATATCATTTCCTAAGCTAGCGGAAGGATCACTTTAAGCCACGGAAATTGTGTTACGGCAACAACGAGACTTGACGAGACTTGCTCTTCGGTGGAGGTATTGTTACATCGTGCTCAACGGCCATGTCATTAGGAGAGGTGCGTACACTCCCGGTCGCAGAGTCCTGGGTAACTTGAAGGAGCAGACCCAAAGTGGCTTTCACAGCTCCTTCATAAATCGACGCCAACGGCTTCGAGGAGCTGTAATGAATCAGTAAGTGGGATAGAGCAACAGCAAAGAAGCATACCTTCAGAGCTGCAAGGCAGATGGTATCGGGAAGATAGAGGATACCATTGTTATCAGTAGCTGGCAATATCATGTCGCGGGATGCTCAATTAGCACATTATCCTTCACGAAGGCTGGTATATGCTAAATGTAAATTTCTAGTCGCGACGAGAGAAAGTATACAGTGTAGTTGACATCTGAGCCCATACAATGCGATAGTTTCCCAGACACCATTTAATATGTTGTTTCCAGATCTATCACTCTTGAGCTCACGAAAGTTATAGAACGTTCCTCTTAATTAAAGGGTTAGCGTCTGTGGAAAGAAATCTTAAAGTGAAGCGCACCCAGCAGACCCATATTGGTGATGTAATGAAGAGAAGACGCCATAGGGCTAAGTCAATTACTTGCATCTAAGGTCCAGCCAAAAGGTAAAATTCGATGTGCTTTTCTTTGCAGAAGAATGAGAATTTCTGTGAGCCGACTTTGATGGACCTGTTTACCGCAAATGTGGTTCGAAAGTCTTTCGACACGTCTTACTCCGTCTCCAAGATGTGCTTTGCTATGGGAGGTGTATGCATTCGAACAAATCAGATAATGGTGGGTCCTGAACAGCGAAGCAAGGCTGACCAAAGCGTGCTATCTACTAGGGCAACCAAATTCTAAAAATGGGACTTCCTGGTCAAATCGTCAATTGCTATAGAGGTTAAACAAGATACTCCAGCATACCTTATTTCCAACCGGCACTGTCTTCGAACAAAAAATCTATCGGCAAGCTGTTTATAGTAACAATCAATACTTGCATTGAGGAAGGAAGACAAGGAAGTATGAAACCTCTTTATTTGCGGCCACCATCTCGGTCGATCTCGAATCGGTATCATAATCCGAAGAATCTCGTCACTCTTTGCAGTCTCGATCCTTCTTTTCTTGTCACGTCGAGAGCGACTCCTTAGGTAGGTAAGGCCAGCTTGCTCGCCCAATTTCAGCGACATTTGCAGCTGGTTATCTGGCCCGTGCTACTCGCGCCACTGGCCGTGCAGATGACAGCGCTGTCAAGTTGTTAGATGGTTTGAAGTAGATCATGAACAAAAGTATCTAGCCTTGCGAAGAAGCCTCATACGGTGAGTGAACTGCCCCTCGGTAGAACACCAAATCTAAGCTGCTGATCCGCTAAATAACAGCGGCTCAATGGTCATTTCTGGCTCGTGCGCCGAGGAAATGACTGGAACAGTCTCAGCAGTGTAAACCAAGAGTCGCTATCACATGAACCGCAGGGTGGAGGCGATGCTTCAGCAACTCGTTCATATCTGAGAAGGTCGTTATTGAGGTCGTCGCTGAGAGGGATAATCATAGCTAGTGACACAACTAAAAGCTTACTCAAGGAAGAACGAACGAGTTGTCAAGCCTGCAGCGAATCTAGCGAAGACCGATCAAGATAACATTTGGAAGTACTGGCGCATGAATTTGGTTCAGTGCGAGCGATGTTGTCGAGCGGTTTGTATACACTTCTCAATAAGTCCACTGCAACGAACGCCCGCCTATAATAAGATGAGAGCAGGACATGACGGATGAAATGAGATCACGAACCCAGCACAATAATTGGTCCACAGATAACAACAAGGAAGACAAGGCCAATGGCGTTTGTGGATTGGCCGACATTATAAATCCGGAGCAGTCAAAGCTAGCAGCAGAGTTGGGAAAGTGAACAAAATAGCATTGAAAGTTATCTACGCAGCACCGTTGAACGCAAGAGATTCCGTTTGACTTGGCTGAAGACATCTTCGGGTATCTAAGTAGATGCATTTAGTTCACAGTTCGAAGTTCGAAGTGATAATCCTACCTGGCTGATACTTGGCCATGCGAGAGTCAATGTTTCCTTTAGGTGGGGCGACCGATGAAATCCACACTAGCGTATCACCGATCCTTGACCCAGCAGTACAGTCCCCAGAAAAGCCAACTTTCGGCGGCGAGGATATCAAAAGATAAATGACAGCACGCTGCTCGCTGTTTCAGAGTAAAGGTCGTTTGCTTCCTAATTTCCTTTCCGCTCGTAGAAATGTCGGCCGGGATACGCCACAGGAGTTTGAGCCCGAATCTTCAGAGTCATCAGGCGCATTTACCAGTAGCCCCTTCCCGATACTTTGGACACGGAAACGCGTCCGATCGGGAT
>MU157826.1:803765-825280 GCA_015657495.1 Crepidotus variabilis | reverse complement strand
TAAGAGATATTGCCCCCATCGGCGATAGGGTCCAACCATTCCATAAAAGGAATGATTGGTTCACGGCGAATCCAATTAAGGATCCAGCGACGTGCCCCAGGGAATTAGTGTGGCGATAACTAGTGGGTATCCACAGTTACCAGCGACACACCATTTCGTGACAAACAGTCAGGGTTTCACTGTTGGGCGAGCTCATAGAGAGCACACAACCCTTCAGGGCCCATAACCTGTCGAACAGCTATGTACTACGCTAGAGTACCCAGACTGTAGTCTTACCTGGGTTATTGAGAAATGTTCTTAGTTCTTTTGGGGTTGTGTAGAGCGACTAACTACGGTTGTAAGGATACTAAAAGTATTAATTCTTGCTCTATCAAATACATGCCTTTATATACTGTAACTAGTGTGCACAGACCATTTGTATGTGTTTGGTATATAGTTCAGTCTGCTGGGTATGCTATCTAATCTAATCTATGATCACGTGACTATTTCATGTCAACAGAGGGCAAGAGGTGCTCTTGTTGTCTTGCAAGACAAAGGGCATTACCACCCTTGTCCAAAAATAGCAAGCTGTGGGTGCCTGATGTGGCTGTGTGATGCGCATCATCAGGCGCCGTCTGCTGCTACGGATTGCACAACAACAAGAGCACCTCTTGCCCTCGTTCTTTTTGGGCTGTATGAAGGCACATCTTTAGGTTTAGAATATGTCCTTTTATCTGTGTGAAGATGTCCCTAATTAAATTAAATTACACAAAGAAACCCCTATGAAGTGATTCTTCTATGCCTATCTACTTTTCAACGGCTACAGATCATCGTTCGCTTTATAGAGATAAAATGCTTCTTTATCTATTGTAGACAAATCTATCAGAGCATATTTCGCAATATTGACTTGTAACCCTCTTAAAACCTCCAATCAAGGGGTCTATCTCAACATCAGACACACATAAAATTATGAACTTCTGTCAAATCGCTTAAAATACACTTCTGAACATTTTATCTCAGTAAACTTAAGTCCCAAAGTCAGTTGCTGTTGAGTAGATTCAAAACCGGGTTTTGATGGCCATTTTGGCAGGGAAATAGGACAAAAGGGCTTGGTAAAGTGCAGCAATGGATATCATTTTCTGTAGGACCCAATGAGTGATTATTTATACAATATATCTATGTACTACAACTGTCAGAACTTGTACTACAGTGTAAGACACCTCCTTGACGTGGGATAGTTCCTTGACTGGTTTGGCTCTACAGCCTCTGGCTTCGTGCTAATTCTCACTAAGATCTTAAATCTAATAGAAGCTGGTGAATCAATTTTGTGTCAGTAGGGCTATGGGGTGTATCAAAATTCGAGCAACATGGGTAGAATTTGTCAAAAATGGATCACATGAGCATCCTTTTTGGCTAATAACCTTTCACTCTGGCCACATTTCTGAACCAAATTTAGTTTATTAAGTAGTTAATGAGATTCTGTATAAGCTGATATAATTTTTATAGGAATTGCGGCCCAAACAAGGTGTCTACGCGGTGAGTTTGTGGTAAGTCCCGAAGCGTGACACAGAGGTGACAGATGCTTCAAACAAAGGCTTCTTTCGCACCCTCCCGCCCTTCGGTTCTCAGTTTTTAATCTCGGCGCGATGGTAAAAAAAGCGCTGTCAGACAATGTCAAACGGCATAAACAGCAACGAGCACATGAATTTCAACTCAAGGAGGCCGCTCAAGCGTATACAGAGGGTCAGCAGGGTTATCGTGTCAAGAAATCTTATGCGACTGTTGCTCATGAATTTTCTGTGGACGAAACAACCTTGAGGCGACGCGTCAATAAGATTGGTACACCAATGGCCGAGTTCAACGCAACAAAACAGAAGCTCACTCCTGTCGAAGAAGACACACTTGTCAGATTCATGCTCGAATCTGCAGATCTTGGGTTCCCTCTTACCCATTGGCAGATGGAACAACATGCGAATGCCATTCTCAAGAGCAAAAAGGGGTCAGATTATGAGCCTGTGGGGAAGAAATGGGTTTTCAATTTCATCGATCGACACAACGAGTGTCTACAGACTCACTGGAGTAAGCCTTTAGACACACAACGAGCAAAATCTCTGAGCCCAGCCGCCCTCGCATCATGGTGGAAGATTCTAGAGGAATATGTTGTTAAAATGGGCATCGCAGCAGAGAATATATATGGCATGGATGAGAGCGGTTGTCCAACAGCCTATTCTGGAAAGGAACACGTTGTCGGGGCGCGAGGAACCAAAACGCAGCACAAGCAGGGAGGAGCCGATCGAGAAAACGTCACTGCAATTGTAACAATCTGTGCTGATGGATCTACGGTACAACCCTTGATCATCTACAAGGGTAAAAGGATGAATACGACCTGGAATGAGAATAATGTGGCAAATGCAGCGTGAGTCCAAGGGAGCATCTGAGATGTGAATTACTAACGGAATTGATAGGGTTACATGCTCAGATAACGGGTGGACCGACGGAGGCATTGGCTTCAAGTGGTTGCGAGATGTCTTTGACCCGGCAACAAAGGAAAAGGCCAATGGAAAGGCTCGCGTTCTCATCCTCGATGGCCACAGCTCACATTACACAAAAGAATTCCTCACTTTCGCTCGCGATAACAATATCATTGTCCTTGGATATCCCCCGCATTGTACCCATGCGCTGCAAGGATTGGATGTTGTGTGCTTTGCAAAGATGAAGACCTCCTTCAAACAGGTGATTAGCGAGTTCGAAAGGACAAGACTCCGCCCAGTGGCGAAATCAGACTTCACTGGCCTTTTCGGACAAGCGTACAACATGTCGTTCACACCCAATCTTGTCAAAGCGGCCTTTCGTGTTACTGGCGTCCATCCATATGATCCCAGTGTAATCTCGGAGAAGCAGGTAAAACCGAGCATTACATTGTCAGTCAAAGGGGAGTTTCCACTTCCCCAGCCCAGCCCCGTTCGCGCAATTCTTGCCGTCATGAATTCCAATGTCCCTGAAAGCAGCATGAGCTCTGATTTGGCATCAGCAGCAACTCATGGTGAAGTAAATGAACCTAGCTGCTCACCTAGTAGCAGTTCGCGACGTGTTCGAGACGAAGATATCAATCCAACCCTTTGTACCCCCACCAAACGTCGGCGGTTCCTCCACAATGCTCTCAGTTCCACGTCATCCGGTTCTTTTCTGGTCTCGTCTTCTCCTTACAAAGCCGATACTGCCATTCTTGATCCCATCCTGGAGCTTCCACCGTCAAGGATTCCCCAACCAAATTGGAGCCTGGCTCAGACTCCCGAAAAGGGATGGCGCAGCCGAGAAACGCTGGAGCACGATAACACTTTGCTACGAGAAGCTCTCGAGCAGTCTCGCAGCCAGGTTAATGCACAGGGTGTAGTAATCGAAAGGACCCATGCCCAGCTTGTCTATCAGAACATGCATCTACGGCGTCAGAATTTTGCCCTCAATGCGAAAGAAAATCAGAAGAAGGCAGACAGAACTCAACTTTTCGATGGAGAAGGCCAAATCTTCAGTTCAGACAACTTCATCCACAAGATTGATGCTATTGCAGCTGCTACACAGGCAACAGCGGCGGAGAAGTCACAGAGAGCAAATGAGAGGAGGAGTAGGAAGGCGGCTAACGAGGAGCTGGAGAGAGAATGGACAAGAATTAAAGAGCAGCATGAGTTGGATGTAAAGGCATGGGAAGATGAATGTGATGTTTATGCCAACAACGATATTCCCAAGCGAGAATGGCCTAAGAAACCGGTTCGTCCTCTGAAACCAAAACTTTCTGCAGCCACCGCCGGCGCCGAAATAGACAATGCCCAAGCCGATGGAGAAGGAGGAGAGCAGGAAGACAAGGTGGAGGAGGAGGATCACTACGACAACTAGCAGCGGTCCGGCTGGTGTCACACGTTGTCACGGCGCGTCAAGGAAGTCTATTTCAAGTTTCTAGGCATTCGAAACTAATCTGTACATCTACAAGTATATTCCTCTCAATATTTGATAAGTTTCCATACTATGATATTCTTTTATATAGCTATTTGTACCGTATGTAAAAATTTCCACCAAAATGCAAAATTTGCGGTGGGAATTCGAGAAGTATGTTATGATCAGTCAAGGAGGTGTCTTACACTGTACAATGTGTTGTGTCAAGGAAAGGCCATGTTTCACCTACCTGGGTGTGACAGGTGGGTGATGCACGTGTGACGCGTCCGCGTGACTCATAGAGATTGGTCATCACCATTCTAAAAACCAAGGATGCGGTGTTAAGCGCCACACTTCAATTTCTTGCCATGGTTGAGAACCAATATAACTCTCATGTCAAAGAATGGGTGTCAGACGGCGGCGGAGAATACATCGGAACAAAGTACACAGACTTTCTAAAGGAAATGGGAATCAAAATTGATGGATCTGTTCTCCGCATGCATGCCATGAACGGCAGGGCTGAACGATTCATCCAAACTACTGATGAGAAATCACAATCAATGAGATTTGATGTGTGTCTCTCGCAGAACCTATGGGAACTTTCAATACAACATGCAGTGTATCTTTATAACCGCATGTAAGGGCACAACAGGAGTCAAGCAACTGAGGGAAATCCGAAGTTAGATTGACTACTAACTAACACAAAGGCAAGGCCTACCTGAGGGAAATCCGAAGAGAATCAGATGGGGGATCCCTCAGGTGGCTGTAAGTATAAATACTAGTGCTACGTCAGGGATGTATCAGCTAATATAATGCGAGGCATGCATGAGGTAGGACTACAATGGAAATGTGGCTAATAAGCGAGTGGAATATAAACAATGAAGAAAGGAAACAAATAAGGACTGGAGGCACTCCAGAGTCGGAAACGTAAAGGGAGAGGCCGGAGAGTGGAGGTCCAGAGAGTCAAAGGGGAAATAAGAACTACGAGGTCCGGAGGAGTACCGGAGTACCGGAGGTTCCCCTGACATCACCCCCCTTTAAGGTTGCTGCAACTCGAAGCAACCACATAAAGAACATGAGTGGTCCGTGCAGGTTTGTCTGTTTATTGCCGGGGTATATATAGGGTGGGCGGATCTTGAATAAAACTTCCTTCCTTTTGTTTTTCTCATCTCGCCATAGCTACTCCAGAGAGGAACTTGGACAACATTGACTTCAAAGCGGAGGAGCAGAGGATAGCAGAGGAGGAGGAGGAGAAAAGAAAACACCAGGAGGAGGAAAATTGGAAATGCGAGGCAGCCAGAGTGGCCCGGAGAGAGGAGTTGGCAAGACTGGCAAGACTGGCAAGGTTGAAAAAAGAGCGGGAGGATATGGAGAAGGAAAAGGAGAGGTTGTGCATTGAGGCCGCAAAAGAGACGGAGAGGCTCCAGGCAGAGGCTGAAGAGGAAGAGGAGAGGCAGAGGGCATCGGAGAGGGAGAGAGAGGAAGAAAAGGAACAGAAAAGAATTGAGGAGCAAAGGCGTGAAAGGACGGAGGAGCTCCGGAGGAAGCGGGAGTTGGAGAGGGAGAGAGAAGAACTCCGGGCGCAGCGTCACAAGGAGGTTGAGAGGGCAAGCCAAGGGCCCAGTGAGTATTTCCCCCCCCTCAATGACCAAACACCAACTTACGTGACATTACATATTTTGTAGGTCTTTTGGACCTAAGTAAGGGTAAGGCTCCAATGCTGGCACCATCGGAGACGAGTTTGGTCCGGAGCGGCGGTAAGTGTAAACGGACTGAAGACAAGGTGGACGACAAAGACGAAGATGTTGGTGGAGCAAACGACCCGGATGCGGAGGACTACAACTCGGAGTCGGAGCATGTGGTTGGGAAAGAAAGGTGCAAGAGATGTCAACACCGGAGGGAGCCAGTATGTTTTGTGGATCGGGACTACTCCAAGGAAGTGCAGGAATGGCGGAGGAAGGGGAAGTCGGCCGGCAAGAAAGTCCCTAAACCCTGGAGCTGTCATGCATGTAAGGAGGCGCATGAGAAGTGTGTTCTCCCGGGGTTTGAGAACTTGCCTCAGGTGGCAAGGGCAGCAAAGGGTTCCGGAAAGGCTCTGGCAAAAAAGAAAGCCAAGGTTGAGGCGGAGATGTTGGAGATGAAGGGTACACTGGAGGAGATACTGGAGTTGGTACAGGAAATTGACGCAAGGTCCAAAAAGGAGGCAGAGGAGAATTTCTGATTCCAGGGCGTCATGAGGAATTGGATCCAGGATGGGATAGACAAGGACGTGGAGAACATCAAATTCAAGAACAACATGTCACGGTGGACCATGGCCATCATGGCACATCTCGGGGTTGAACACAAGAAGAAAAAGGTTGTGAGGAAAGGGATGAGTGGAAGCGTGGAGGCAGGGAGTAGTACTTGCCTTTTGACGGGGAAGGGACCTAGGTGTTTGTGAGCGAGTTTCCAGGATGGCCTAGTGGTTGAGATGTTGGACGCATCCAAGTATACCATGTCTCCCGGTTTGAGCTCTGGTGGTTTTATCCTGTTTTGACCGTAGTATCTTGCCATGTCCTCCTTGGCCTTGACTAGTGTGGAGCGTGCTTTGTCAAGAGCCAACTGCATTCTCTCAGCAAATTCACCTGCAGTTTCCACTTGAGACGGGGTGACGGGTTCAAAACCCATCCGAGGGTGTCTTCCGGTGTCCAGCATGAAGGGAGTCTGCAGCGTGGATGAGTGAACGTGGTTGTTATAGGAGAACTCGGCCAGAGCTAATAAATCAAACCAGTCGTCTTGACGTTCGGAGACAAAGAGGCGGAGGTATTGCTCCAACTCTTGGTTGACGCGTTCTGTCTGTCCATCTGTCTGAGGGTGATACAATGTACTTGTTGCCATTTCAACTCCGAGGAGGTGATAGAGTTCCTTGGTGAACTCTGCGACAAATTGGGGTCCTCGATCCGACACTACGCATCCTGGTAGGCCGTGGAGTCTCCAAACGTGATTGCAATAGAGTCAGGCGGAGTGGTGGTGGTTGTCGGGGTGAAGTGAGATCTTTTTGATAATAGGTCCACAACTACCATGATTGCATCGTAACCGTTTGACTCTTGAAGCTCAACTATGAAGTCGACACTCATTGTTTGCCATCGGTGCTCCGGAACAGGGAGAGGTTCCAGTTCTCCGTAGGGAAGCTTCTGGATTGGCTTTGTCCGGAGACAGAGATTGCAGCTCTTGGTGAAGTTACCTACGTATTTGGACATTCGTGGCCACCAGTAATTCCGAGAGATGTGTTCCAGTGTTTTCCACCGTCTGGGGTGTCCAGCAATTCTTGAGTTGTGATTTAACTCAACAATGCAATGTTGGAGGTCTCCCGGAGGAACGTAGATCTTCCCTCAGAAGTACAGCAGGCCATTCACTTCCAACCACTCCTCGGTGCGGATAGACTTGGTCTAGGATTGCTTGAGGAGTTTGACCGCTTTGGCGACTGATTCCTCAAGTTCTCCTTCTTTGGTACCTCATCGAATATCCTTGAGCAGTTCTCTCTCTTGGCCAACAACTTTGAGACCTTCAAGCGCACAAATTGCAAAGAACTCCGGTGTCAGGAGGGTGATATTCCGGTTGTTGTTTGCTCCAGAGCCGTGGTCTGTGCGTCTGGAGAGGGCGCCCGCTTTCCCCATTGTCTTTCCGGGTTTGTGAATCATGGTGAAGTGGAATCTGGAAAGTGTCAGGGACCAACGAGCTTGTCTCTGGTTCAAAATTTTTGCAGTGGTGAAGTACTCCAAGTTTTTGTGATCTATCCAGATCTCAAACTTGTGTCTGGCTCTTTCTAAAAAATGTCTCCATTCATCCAGGGCTCTCATTACCGCAAGCATCTCTTTGTCGTGGACTTCGTAGTTGCGTTCAACGGAGGAGAGGGTCTTGGAGAGGAATGAGATGGGGTGCCATTTTCCGTCTTCCAGAGACACTTGGGAGATCATGCCTCCGGTTGCAAAGTCTATACTGTCCGTTTCAACCCGGAAAGGGAGGTCATCGTTGGGCGCCATAAGAACTGGAGCTGAGGTAACCGCGTCTTTTACTTTTTCGAACGCCTCCGATGCTTCCTTGGTCCACCGATAGTCGGAAGAGGTTTTGGTCAGGTCGAACAGAGGTCGTGCGTGGTGAGAAAAGTCTTGGATGAAACGGCGATAGAAGTTGGCAAAACCGAGAAAAGATTGAAGTTCTTTCCGGTTTTTTGGGGTGGGCCAATCTGCTACGCCTGCAACTTTGACTGGGTCCATCTCAACCGTGTTATGGGAGATGATCAGTCCAAGATATTCTATCTTTGTCTTTTCAAATTCACACTTCTCCGGTCGGAAATACAACTGGTGCTGTTCCAGTCTCTCCAACACTCTCCGGGTGACTTCGCGATGCTCTGGAAGTTCCTTGGTGAATATCAGAATATTGTCCAAGTAGACCACTACAACACCTTCCGAGATCATATCCACGAATATGTCGTTCATCATTGTCTGGAAGGTTGCAGGGCTATTGGTTAGGCCAAAAAACATCACCAAGGGTTTGTAGAGTCCGCGATTGGTCCGGAAAGCCACTTTCTATTTATCCCCTTCTTTGATCCGGACATTATTGAATCCCCAACAAACATCAAGTTTGGTGAAATACCTGGCTCCCCGGAGTTGATTAATGAGCTCCGAAATTAGGGGGAGTGGGTACTTGTTCTTGATGGTCATGTTGTTCAACATTTGGTAGTCCTGAACCAGCCGGAGGGCGCCATCCTTTTTCTTGACAAAGAAGACGGGGGAAGCCATAGGAGATTTGGAGGGGCGGATACGACCAGTCTCCAGATTTTCTGGGGGAAATGCCTCAAGCTCCGACTGTTCTGCCGGAGAGAGAGGGTATATCTTGCAACCTTTTGCTTGCGCTCCAGCAACAAGTTCAATGGCATGATCCCATGGCTTTTGGTCCAGGAGTTTGGCAAACTCGTCTTCCAAAAAGATCTTTTGGAATAGCTTTTCGTATTCCGGAGTGGAACTTGAGTGATTTGGGGAGGTATGACCAGAGTTCTTGGCAAATCCTTCAGCGAGACGTTGACTGACTGTGGACGTAGCATGAATTTCTTTAGCTTCCGGAAGCAATCCGGTGGCCCACACTCTATCCCCTTCTTCCAGATCGAAAGGAAGCGGCGATGGATCTTCCGTCTCTTTGTTGTCCTCTTCGTTGTAATCCTCTACTGTTGCTGGGAAAGGACCTTGACGACAGGAATATATCCATTCCTCCCCTTTCCGCTTTGCACATTTCTCTTGTTTCCATTCCTCCTTGTAGCCGGAGCAGCAAGTGGAGGTAGGGCAGTGTGACATGACAACTTCACCTGTCTGCCAATTGACTTCTGGGTTGTGATCACGGAGCCAGGTGTAACCAAGCAGGAGGTGTTGTTTGCTGAGTCCAGTGACTGCAAAAAGTACGTGTTCGGAGTGGCTTTTGTAGCGGAGGACAAGTTCGACGACTTCGGAGATGCTTCCAGCTTCATTTGGAGTTCTGTCAACATTGCAAACCGGAATGTCTTGACTGAGGGGGCGAGTGGGAATACGGTTAGACTTAACATATTCACGGTCAATGAAACAACCAGTTGCTCCGGAATCGACTAGTGCTCGAATGAGTCGTTTCTCCTGAGTATCAATTGTCTCGACTTCGACTTTGAGGTACAGACCTTTCTTTCCTGGCTGGGGTGGGCCAAGAGCTGCAATTTTGTATGCTTTAGGCAGCTTCCTTTCCCATTTCTTCCGGGGAATTTTGGTTGGTGGAATTGGGTTTTGCACGACTTGTGGTTCGGACTTGGAATGTGATTGTTCAATTTCAGACATTCTAAGTACATCAAACCTGTTAGGCGGAAAGGGCGTGGGTGTCAGTTTCCACCGGTATGAAAATCCAATTCCTCCTCCGGAGATGTGGAAGTGTTCTCTGACACGGATTCCTCCTCCGGTATATTTCCACCTTCCTCCGGTTCCGCCAGAATCAATAAAGCTTCAGTTCTCAACCATAGTACCTCCAGTTCATCAATATCAAGGCTCCGGATGTCAAACTCTTGATTGCATTACTTGGCAATATGTCCGGCATGACCACAGCAGCGACAGGTGAGAGAGAAATTTCGTGCGTTCCTCGTGCGATCAATTTCCATTGGTACCGGGTTTGTCGGACTGCGCTTGAGATGTGCACACTGGGGTTTAGGGAGCGGAGGACCGGGGTGTGCATTTGTGGAGGGGCCCCGGGGTGCAAAAGGGAGTATTGCAGGGAGACGACTTGGGGAAAACTGATGTTCTCTTCTGGGCGTAGGACGTCTAGACCATCTTGACTGGAAGGCACTGTTTGCTCGTTCGGCTTGGTCAAAGTTGATTGCTGCTTTGTACCATCCTTCTGTGTCAACAGTGGAAAGCCATCCGACTGTCATTGTCGCAATTGCATTTGAAATTGTCGGGTTGAGACCCCTGCAATACTTGACAACAATAGTTTTAGCCTCCGTATATCCGGATTCCGCAATGATGTCCCGGAACATGTCCATATACTCGTCCACTGTCCTCTTGCCTTGGAAGTACTTCTCCGTTTCCAGCATGTTGGTTGCAATTTTTTCCGAGTGTAGTGGGAGGAACTGTTCCCTGAAATCCGCTTCAAAAAGTTTCCACGTTTGGAACTTATGTACTCCATGGGTACTCCGGAAGGCGTGAAGTCGTTCCACATATTTCTGCGCCCTTCCCGCTAACATGTACGTTAACGTCCATGGAATTTGTTTTTCTTCGCTGTCAAACTGTTCCGGACAGAGCTGAATGTACAAGGTGACAGAAATTAAGAAAGCCTTCCCTTTCCTCCGGTCTCCGTCAAATGCTGGAGGGTTTGCCAGCCTCAATCAATTGGAACGCATGTGCGGAGGACAATCACACAACCTGCATTGACTTGATGAGGAGCTCTGGTTTCTTCTCCGGCGATAGCTTCAACTTCGACTCCGAGATCTACCTCGTTGTTTTGGGTTGGAGGATGATTGGGGGATGGCGGAGGGTTTTTGTTGTTCCGACTTTTGGAGAAGGCCGTGTTGTCTGGCATACTCCAGGCCCTGAGTCAGTTCGGCAACCTGTTGCGCTAGAAGCGCGATTTCTCGTTCTCTATCCGCAAGTAATCGCTGAAGTTCTAATTGATTGGCTGCTGCTTGAGCCTCCAGGGTAATATTAACGTCATTAGCGTTTTGGGACATTCGGACTGGAGAACAAGGGGAGAGGGGAGACTGTTGGGCAGAAAAAATTTCTTGTTCCGTGGATTTGGACACGGAGGACCCGGAGATCGACTTTGCCAAATATAGCGGAATGGTGTGCTTTCTCGGAGGTAAGTCTCGGCCTCAGAGTTGATCTGATTCTGCTGTAAGGGCACCGCAGGCGTCAAGCGACTGAGGGAAATCCGAAGTTAGATTGACTACTAACTAACACAAAGGCAAGGCCTACCTGAGGGAAATCCGAAGAGAATCAGATGGGGGGTCCCTCAGGTGGCTGTAAGTATAAATACTAGTGCTATGTCAGGGATGTATCGGCTAATATAATGCGAGGCATGCATGAGGTAGGACTACAATGGAAACGTGGCTGATAAGCGAGTGGAATATAAACAATGAAGAAAGGAAACAAATAAGGACCGGAGGCACTCCGGAGTCGGAAATGTAAAGGGAGATGCTGGAGAGTGGAGGTCCGGAGAGTCAAAGGGGAAATAAGAACTACGAGGTCCGGAGGAGTACCGGAGTACCGGAGGTTTCCCTGACAGCTCCAGGTACTTGCTGAGATACAGAGATGCAGGTGTTTTGCATTTTGATCGCAGCTCAATAACTTTGCAACAACTCAAGCTGTGTTTCTAATTTAAGTTTATCTGAATTCTGCTCCAAAATACACTTATGGCTCAATTTAGATCATGTCTACAGCCTCAAAATTGCAGAAGATACGCTATAATATCTTTGACTTTGCTCTCTTGCAGCCAGTGCGCTAAAAATAAGCGCGGGAGAGTCGTAATCACTGTGATTACGACTCTCCTGTGGTCAATTGATCAACGAAGTCTTTAGCAGGTGCTAGTGATGTCAGACAAGTTGTAGTGTAGCTCACTCAAATTTGAAGTTACAGACATGATCTAAACTGATCTAGAACCAGATTCCTGAGTAGAATTCAGATAAATTTGAATCAGAGATGCTGCTTGTGTTGCTGCTAAGTTATTCAGCTGCGATCAAAATGCAAAAACACGCATCTCTATATCTCAGTCAATAATTCGAAATTAAATACAACTAGAAGGCCATTTTTAGCGCAATAATGAGGTCTTTATGCAGATAGCTCGATCTCAGAAATAGGCCCAGTGGTTGTTAAGCTATGGACAAAATACCGAATTTTGCAATGTATCTAGGAGTAATCCTGCTATAACTTGGGCAGGAAGAGTCCAATCACTTAGGTCTAAGTTTCTGCATAAAGTTCACATCTTTAAGCACCTAATAAGCTATAGAGTATGTGAATGCTCCAGGTACCTGCTGAGATACAAAGATGCAGGTATATTGCATGTTGATTGCAGCTGAACAACTCTGCAACAACTCAAGCAGTGTTTCTGATTTAATTTTATCTGAAAGTGAAGGCTTCTGAAGTTTTCTCAGCACTCCTTGACAATCCTTCAGGATTCCTGAGAAGATCTATTTTGGTATGATCTTTTTGAGGACCGATGGGATCAAGACTGTTTTTCCCGATGCAATAGCTACATTTATAAATATGCACATGACTACCATATCAACAACTACTCAACTGATCCTGGGCTGGGAGCTGGCTGGAGCTACATGGTGACCTGAAAGCCATACAAAGAATATGTGCTTAGCCAGATAGACAAAGATGACATAAGTTATTATAAGCCCAATTTTTGATGTAGCACTCATGTCACCTCTTGGCCTATCCAAGATCAGCTCTTGTGTTGGATTCCAAGCAATGTCACAAGCTGTGACTCGGTTCTCCCGGGGTCTTAGATATACTGGTGTTGGCGGCATGTTTTGCGTGAGAAGTGACATGGTACTTTCCAATGGCATCGGTAATTTGCAGAAGAGAGAGAGGTATGTGAATACAATGCCTTCTCGTGATTCAGATGCTCACTGATTTGTAAAGATATGCCAACATGGACATGGTCTTTGCATCATCTATCCGTGGTACCCAGTTGGCCATGATAGCAATAAATTATGACATTGTTTGCCAGTGGTTCATCCACCTTTCTGCACGCATGTCCCAGTGGCCGGAGCGACTACACCTCCCTGACACTATGACTCTTTGCCCTCTTATTTCTAAGTTTCATGAACCTGCTCTTAAAGAACAAGATCATGAACAGTATTCATGTTATCTCGCTGAAGATGTTGGCAGACAAAAAAAAACAGGCCTGGAAGACATGACAGAGGAGTGGCAAGATGATGAATGTGAGCGGTAGAGTTAGCTAGAGTGATTGCAGTGGCAATAGTGTGATGTTCCTCGAGATGACGTAGCAACCACATAGCAACAGTGCACCATATTGACGCAACAAGAAAGGAGGAGGCTGTCAGGGGACGCCCTTTGGCCCCCCTGATTCCGGTCCGCTTCCGAACCTTCTCGCGCCCCTCCGAAGCTCCTTTCGGCCCGATAAGGGTCCGAAGCATCTCGGAGCTTTCCCGCGCCCTATCAGAGCACTTCAGAAGTCATTCAGGTCCTGTTCTACACAATGCGTAGTTACATAATCACCATGTGTTTGCTTAGCATGGACATGCATGTACCGCATGTCCATCCCTGTAGCTAGGTATATAGCTGAGGGCTATCCTTTGAGAATCCCCACTTGATTCTCTTTGGATCCCTCAGGTAAGCCCCCATTGTAGTAGAATAGTCCCTTTTATTCATACTTTGGATCCCTCAGCATTCTAGGCCTCTCTTAGGGGCTTCGGGCCGAGTCGCCCTTACAGAGGCATGGCGTGTTCAGTGCCATTGCGGTGACAAGCACAATACATTCGTGGCGGCTGCTAAGGGTTGTACGAGCTGCGAAGAGAGGAGAGATGGTCACATTTGCAGTGGTGCAATAAGGTAGTCACTGTGTGAGGTGTGTGATGCAACGTGGCAAGCCCGGTCAATGTGGTTGCTAAGCAAGAAGAGGGAGGTGGGACTTATGTGCATGCTCAACAGTATGAGACAGCAAAGATCAAGTACAAGGAACAGGTGGCCGCTACCTTAACGTCGTTGGCAGCAACAGAGCAATGGCGAGTGATAGTGAGTGGTGATGATGGTGGTGAAGAGAGGCTGACGTGTCAACAACGTGGAAACGGTGATGGTTGATTCAATTTCAAGCTCTGCTCAAATTCTTTCCCATATGCAGGTTGAGGGACTTAGAAACATTTGCAAATCTATGAATTTGGCAAACTAAAGCTGTTCTGTGAAATCTTAAGAAGTGATAGTAAATTTGTATGAATTGTACATGATTAGTGAGGACCATATAAAATGTTGTAACTTAAAGCAAATTCTCTCTGATAGGCACAGACCTAGTAAATTGTCGGTAAATTCCCAGTAAAGCATCACTAATTCTATCATTTTAGCCAAATTTGCTGCTATTATCAAAGCTCTAGTTAAACAATGAGAATTGCCTATGATTCTCATTTCTGATTTTTCCTGATACTGGAACTGGTACATTTGTTCATTCATTGTGCTTCACACTGCGTGCAGGCCACTGTACGTAGAGTTGAGGGCCGTTCCTGGCGGCCGGCTGTACGAGTCCTTCTTTTTTTTAAAATATGGACAGATGGTGTGTATATGGCTGCAACTGCTGACTTACCATTGAGTCTACGCAAATCTGGAAATGTTGACAGTGGGCCAAGCAGCTTCATTCTCCCTCTGTCTTGCATTCCGTCATAGAACCAGACATTCTCACCCTTTATTAAAGCAGACACATAATGAGATGCCCCATAATAAACAATACCTTCCAACTTGTAGAGCACCAGATGATCTCCCACCTGCACAGCGACTTCAGGTGTGACACCAACCGGCTCGCCAGCCCACTCCAGAGTCAAGATAGGCAACTTTGTTGCATATGAGATGGATTGTAGTACTACTTCCCCACATTCTACGCAGGATCGCTGCGTTGGTATTCCGGTCCTTAGATTAAACATCCACTCTGCAGTATCCTGATATCTTGCAGCACTGGATGGGATAAAGTAGTCGCCGCTGTGTGTTGTGCTCCTGTGGTGGCCCCTTGGGCACTCCCGAATTAACAAAAAGGCATGATCTTCTGAACTGAATAATGAAGTAACCACACAATCAATAGAGGTGTAAGCCCCAAACACCATTTGTGGATCATTATTCTCCATTAGATGCCTGACTTCATCCCTCACGCCTTCAATAGCACGGTGCCCTCCCGCCAATTGCCCAAAACCAGCAAACAAAGCTTTCAATGCTTCATTCTGGATGGATATTATGCCTCCTGCCCAGAGATGCGACTGGTCTTTCCAGATTTGCATTAGTATTGAGAAAATTGAATCATACGCACAGCTGTTGTTGGACCATGTCATGCCTTGCACAGGTACTGAATTCACTGAACATTCACCTCGATCCGTAACCTAACAGTGGGCTTAATTTTTTTTAGCCTTTGGGCTGGTACCTGCAGAAGTCATATCAGATACTCTTCTCCTTTTTGTCTTTGCATCCTTGGGCAATGTATCTCCTATCTTGGATGGGCCAGAGGCAAGCTGCTCAAAGGCAGGCTCCACATTTTTGCCCTTGGGTTTAGCTATTTGTTGTGTTAATGGATTCACTACCTCTGACTCAACAAGAGGGTCCCGCTTTGGCCATCTGATGGCTTTGTGCACTACTTTTGGTACATAATGCTCGCCTTTCCATTCTCTGAAGGATTGAAGAAGCTCATTTCTGGTTTCTCCTACTACCTCTTTTGGTAATTTCTCTTGGTACCTCAATTCCGTGACAGCATCAAGTAGCTCTAGCTCTCTAAATTCCTGGCGCAAGGAACCAGAGCATCCACTGGTTATTTTCCTTGGGTCAAAGCCTTGAAGAATGAGGGTTCCAGCTGCAGTCGCGCTTCGAGAAAGGGCTGTGTAGTATGCCTGATGAGAGCTTAGATTATGAAGATCTGTACTGTTATCTGGTCTTGTTTTACCCTGTGACGCAAAGTCAGTCATTGCAAAATTCACTAGGACTTCTACCTGCTTTCTCTGAATATAGTATTTAGTCCCACTTGGAAGCATGATCTGAACAGTATTAGTGGTAGGATATACTGGGACAACATTATCTGGCAAACCATCAACTTGAACAGTATGGGGAGGGTCTTTAAGTTCGACAAATAGGGTGTCCAGTATTTGTTGTTTTCGCAAGCCAATCTTAGATTGCCACCCAACAATGTGCCCCTCTTGACCGTGGGTCATACACAGCTCGGTGGCGTAGTTATAACAGATGCCCTGTCTCTTCTGCAAATCTTAAGGCTCCAAGACGGTTGATTTCGTCCTTATGAAAGTTGGTACCAGTGATGATAGAAACATCTCTGAAATTGTCATCGCATATTGATGACCTTCCAGGCAGAGGGGATGATATCCGCGTTCGAAGAAACAAAATATCCTCGGGTGTACAAGCTTTATATCTCATATTCTCAAGTGCAGTTCTAAGTTTGGTGTCTTCTGGAGATTGGTTTTTTTGACGCATATTTTGCCGAAGGATCACAACTGTAGTGATCTGATGCCAAAGCGCCTTTCCGATTGCTTCCTCTTGGGATTTCAAGTTTGATGAAAGAGCTCCTATGAGCCTTGAATAGAGACCGACTCTTTCGCCACCAATGGCAGGAGGTAGTTGTGCAAAATCACCTGAGAACACCATGTTGAGGCCACCAAATGGCTTTTCGGCAAAGCCGAGCACTCTGCATAACTGAGCATGAATTTTGTACTTATCTCTAGCTGACAGCATTGAAACCTCATTGAGAAACACATAATCTACACCTGTAAGCCTTGCCTTAACTAAGCCAACTCGATTATCAAAGGATCGCTCATGAACACCAAACATTGAATGGTAAGTTGAACCCCCAAGAAGTGCAGCAGCAGTTCCTGTTGGTGCCACAACTACAAATCGGTGAGCCTCGTTTCTTTGAGTAAAAAAATGACTAAGAGACTTGAGGACCTGTGATTTCCCAGTCCCCCCCATTCCACCAAGGTACATTCTCAATTGATCAGGTTCAACTGATATCCCGTGATTAGCAATTATTCTGAATGCCCTTTCCTGTTCGGCATTCAAGGCAAATTTAACCACTGTTTCGCACACAACGAGTGAATGGGGTGCGAGATGAAATGATCTGTGAAGGAAATCTCGATCAACTATCTTTACAATATTTGTGGAACCTGATATTCTGCTATTATATGTTGTCAGACGGCCTGGCGAGTTGATATTGTTATTTTTCTTGTCCAGTATCAATTTTTTTAGTTTATAAATTTCCAGCTCCCACTGAGATGCTGGGATAATTTTGTTAGGCTTAATCGGGGAAACACAAGCCATACTCCTCTGCTGAGCAGACGTCCATCCAAGCATTGCTAACATGAGCTTTACTGTCTCCATTTCACGCATTCTCTTGAGGTGAGTAGCACCTATTTGCAACTCACTGTCGCCTACTTCCTCTCCATCGACATGTGTTTCTGGTTGAAACCCAGAGTTTGGAAGTTCGTCACCCTCAAGGCCTGTCTCATCCCAGCTCCCAAAGAAGTTGTCAGAAGCACCTTTCTTTAGCTGTGCACGATAGTCGTCTTGAGCGTCCATACACTCATACCGGATGTTAAAATTTCTCATGTAACTCTCCTCTTCATTAGAGAAGGGGTGTGCAGTAAAGGCATCATCCCAGGTTTGAGCACTTGCTTTTAGCTCTCTTCCTCTCCTCCAGGGCTTAAAAAAGGTCAACATGGTGCAGCAATAATATTCTCTGTCTCCTTGATTGCGGCGGGGCAAAGAGGCTCCTGTAAAATTAGGAGCTCAAAGGCTATTGTCCAAAAAGAACCTCGAGGAAATCGTGCCTTGCATTTTCCCCATATATTATCCATACAGCCTGCAGAAGCCATTGTTCTTTTTCTCAATCCGTCCTTGTCTATCCCTTGCTGACAGCTGTGAACATTTGATCTCAGTAAAAGGTCATCCACTGTCTCCTGATACTGGCCCTCCCAGTGCTTATAGTTTTTGCATGTCAAACATACCTCCATAACACTGTCATCATTATGGTCTAGGGTACACTTCAGAGGCAGTGGGATCGGAAGAGATTCTGTAGGGTCGACGTAACCTTCTTCATTCGCTCTTTTGATATTACACTCTGCAACTTCTGCTTGATTACCTGTCATAAATTCCCCCTAATGGCAGCTCTCCAAATATTCGGTAAGCCTGGTTTTCCAATAGCTGCCATCAGCTCCTAGGAGTTTATCTCTCATTTCCTGTGGCGAGAAAGTGCCCTTAATCCAGATTAGGACAGGTAGATGTAGCGTAAGTCTTCCCTGCTGCTCAACAGTTCTGTAGTAGCCACTTGTGTGCCCATAGACACCTGGGTTGTCAGTCCCAAACCCAAGGACATCCTCGATACATGTCCTCACCATGAAGTCAAAAAATCTTGCACCAGCAACCGGGTTGTTGCAGACTAGCCTTGCACGCTCTGCATAAGGAAGGGGAATTGGGTTGAATTTCTCCTCAGATCCAGCAAAATAAATACAAAGTGGATGTCTATTATCAGCAGGCGAGAGGGTCAAATACCAGCAGGGACTACCAATGCGTGCAATAAGTGACCATATTTCATTACGCATAATTTTCTTACCTGCAATAGAACCGTGCATTTTCCCTGACATTGCATCCAAGTCTTGTATTATTTGGAAGCAGCGCTTCTCCTCTAGCGTATCAGGACGGACATATTCATCTTTTTCCATTCTTTCAGTTAATGCATTCATTATGTTCCAATCTATGTTAAGAATTCTCTCGCTCATTTCTCCGAATCTTGCCTGATCAACCATCAAGAAGCCTTGCGTACAACTGGTCTTCATCTGCTCATGGGAGAAGGCGACAAAAGGAAAATCTATGTCTGTCTGAAAGCGCTTGTTGTGGTACATCAAAAGATGGCGTTTGTGTGCTTTATCTGACAACTTGGTCGTGCCAATTGCACCAAGACCATAAGGAAATAACCAAGGGACTATTTGCGGATAAAGCTGAGGGTTGTTGTAAATTGATTCAGGTTTATCTGCGTGCCCCACTGCTAACATTTTACCTCCGGTATTCAGGTGTTGGAGTGCAGCAGCCTTTATCTGGTGAGGCGCCATGGTATCCAGGTTTCTGCTGTGAGCCCGTGCACTGCAAAGGGGCACTGACCTTCTTCTGTGCCATCATCTACTTCCTGGTCAAAGACACTTGTTCCCTCTGGAACTTTGTTTGTTGCACTCTGACGATATTCAACTGAAACAGGAGGACATTCCTCAGAATAGCTTGCAAGATTGACCTCAGAAATCTGTAAATCAGCATAGTCTGCGTGATTTAATGTGAGCCATCTTAGTGCTCTTAGAACAGTATTTTTTCGAATCAATAAAGGTGTTCTTTTAAAGTCTTCTGGTGTAGGCTTGCATGGTCCAGTGAATAGAATGGCCAAACATCATCTAAATCCTCCCGAGGAGGGGGAAGCATGTTATAGACCTTTTGCACAGGTGCTTCAAACGCAACAACATTTGCTTTCATTTTACACTGCCCCGATGCTACCTTAACATATGCGCAGGTATGCCGTACACGTGCAATAAGCATCTTCTCAACAAACCTCAAACCTTTAAGTTCGTTTGGAACAGCTCCGAGCCAGAGACCGTTAGCAAGAGCAAGTCGAGGGATGCGCCCCTTGCGGATATGAGTTCTACAATTGTTGCAAATCCATTGGCAAGCATAGTCAAGGACAGGGCCAGAGAATTCTTGTATCTTATCAGTCTGTGCTTTCCGTTCCTTCCATGTAATCCCTGGGGTTTCCAGAATATGTAATAGATTTTTTACATGCTTTAATCTGGACATATTTTTCAAAGGTACAAGCACTCCGCACACAGCACATCCCCCTTTTTCAAAGGCCTTGGGGTCCATTGTAAGGGCACGACAGGCGTCAAGCGACTGAGGGAAATCCGAAGTTAGATTGACTACTAACTAACACAAAGGCAAGGCCTACCTGAGGGAAATCCGAAGAGAATCAGATGGGGGATCCCTCAGGTGGCTGTAAGTATAAATACTAGTGCTACGTCAGGGATGTATCGGCTAATATAATGCGAGGCATGCATGAGGTAGAACTACAATGGAAATGTGGCTGATAAGCGAGTGGAATATAAACAATGAAGAAAGGAAACAAATAAGGACCGGAGGCACTCCGGAGTTGCAAATGTAAAGGGAGATGCCGGAGAGTGGAGGTCTGGAGAGTCAAAAGGGAAAATAAGAACTACGAGGTCTGGAGAAGTACCGGGGTACCAGAGATTCCCCTGACATAACCCCCCTTTTAAGGTTGCTGCGACTCAAAGCAACCACATAAAGAACGTGACTGGTCCGTGCGAGTTTGTCTCTGTATTGCCGGGGTATATATAGGGTGGGCGGATCTTGAATAAAACTTCCTTCCTTTTGTTTTTCTCTTGCCATGGCTACTCCAAACAAGAACTTGGACGACATCGACTTCGAAGCGGAGGAGCGGAAGATGGCAGAGGAGGAGGTGGTGGAAAGGAAACAGCGAGAGGAGGAGTTTCGGAAAAGCGAGGCAATGAGAGTGGCCCGGAGGGAGGAGTTGGCAAGGTTGAAAAAGGAGCGGGAGGATATGGAGAAGGAAAAGGAGAGGTTGCGTGTTGAGGCCGCGAAAGAGGCGGAGAGGCTCCGGGCAGAGGCTGAAGCGGAAGAGGAGAGGCAGAGGGCGTTGGAGAGGAAGAGAGAGAAAGAAAAGGAACGGAAAAGAATTGAGGAGGAGAGACATAAAAGGACGGAGGAGCTCCGGAGGAAGCGGGAGTTGGAGAAGGAGAGAGAAGAGCTCCGGGCGCAGCGTCACGAGGAGGGTGAGAGGGCAAGCCAAGGGCCTAGTGAGTATTTTTCCCCCCTCAACGACCGTACACCAACTTACGCGACATTACATACTCTGTAGGTCTTGTGGACCTAAGTAAGGGTAAGGCTCCAATGGTGGCACCATCGGAAACAAGTTCGGTCCGGAGCGGTGGTAAACGTAAACGGACTGAAGACGAGGTGGACGAGGAAGACAAAGACGTTGGTGGAGCAAACGACCCGGATGCGGAGGACTACAACTCGGAGTTGGAGCATGTGGTTGGGAAAGAGCGGTGCGAGAGATGTCAACACCGGAGGGAGCCGGTGTGTTTCATGGATCGGACTTACTCCAAGGAAGTTGAGGACTGGCGGAGGAAGGGGAAGCCGGCCGGCAAGAAGGCCCCTAAACCCCAGAGCTGTCATGCGTGTAAGGAGGCGCATGAGAAGTGTGTTCTCCCGGGGTTTGAGGACTTGCCTCAGGTGGCAAGGGCGGCAAAGGGTTCCGGAAAGGCTCCGGCAAAAAAGAAAGCCAAGGTCGAGGCGGAGACGTCAGAGATGAAGGGTACACTGGAGGAGATACTGGAG
>MU157826.1:681511-777226 GCA_015657495.1 Crepidotus variabilis | reverse complement strand
GCAACTTACAAATCAAACTCAAGATAGATTTGTACCTCCCAATAATATGACTTCTACGCAGTGGAAAAATCAGGTTCAGGAGGCTAAAAAGATTCCACACATGATCCCGGTACAGTCGGGCAGTGCCAAGTGCCGAAATGGTGGTTTGCGTGGGGATCATATGAGTTCTCTTTGACAGATGGTCAACCACAACGAGGATTGCGTCGTACCCATTTGACTCGGGGAGTTCGGTCACAAAGTCGGCGCTGATTGTGTGCCACCGACAAGAGGGACTGGAAGAGGAATTAGTTCTCCCAAAGGTTTAGCGCGGATTGGTTTTGTCCGAAGACACATGTCGCATGTACCTGGACATTTGTGGCCACCAGTACGACCGAGAGACAAGCTCAAGTGTTTTCCAACGACTGGGGTGTCCTGCAATCTTGGAGTTGTGATTGAGTTCAAAAATCTTCCGACAAAGTTCCTGGTCGGGAGAGACGTAGATTTTTCCTCAGAAGTAGAGAATGCCTTCGACTGATTGCCATTCCGAAGAGTAGAGCGTCTTCCCACAAGATTTGTGGAGCGTCTCAACAACCTTTGTAACGCCATCCTCAAAGTCGCCGGTCTTGGTGCATTTGCGGATATGACTGAGCAATGTCTTATCCTGTCCTTCGAGTTCAATCGCTTCCACTGCTTGGACAGCAAACATGTCGGATGTGAGCAAAGTGATGTTCTGGTTATCACCTGCTCCCGAGCCATGATCGGCGCGTCGGGATAGCGTGTCTGCTTTGCCCATGCTGGTTCCGGGTTTGTGGTGCATCTCGAAATGGTATCTGGACAGAGTCAAGGACCATCGCGCCTGCCTACGGTTCAAGTTCTTGGCGGTCAGGAAGTATTGTAGGTTCTTGTGGTCGGACCATACTTCAAACTTGTGTCGGGCGCCTTCCAAGAAGTGATGCCATTCCTCGAGTGCGCGGATGATTGCCAACATCTCTTTGTTGTGTATCTTGTAGTTCCTTTCGACTGGTGATAGTGATTTGGATAGGAAAGCGACGGGATGCCACTTGCCATCTTCCGGGTCCTCTTGTGACAGAACAGCACCGGTCGCAAAGTTGGAGGAGTTGGCCTCAACGCAGAAGGGAAGGTCGTTGTTTGGGGCGATGAGAACAGGAGCGGAGGTAATAGAGTCCTTAATCTTGGAAAAGGCATCAGCAGCTGCGCTGGACCAGACAAATGGGACAGTGCTCTTGGTCAGGTCGAACAACGGGCGGGCGTGGTGGGAGAAGTTCCGAATGAGCCGTCGATAAAAATTGGCAAAGCCAAGGAAGGATTGGACGCCCTTTCGGTTATGAGGGGTAGGCCAATCTCGGACGCCTGCGACTTTGACCGGGTCCATTTCCACTCGGTTCTCCGACACGATCAAACCAAGGTACTCAATCTGAGTCTGTTTGAACTCACATTTATCCATTTGGAGGTACAACTGGTTTTCCTCAAGACGTTGGAGTACGTGTTTTGTGACTTCGCAATGCTCCGGTAGCTCTTTAGTGAATATGAGTATATTGTTGAGGTAAACCACCACAACACCTTCCGAGATCATGTCCGAAAAAATATCATTCATCATCGTCTGGAAGGTGGCCGGGCTGTTGGTGAGTCCAAAGAACATGACGAGAGGTTCAAAGAGACCTCGGTTGGTTCGGAACACTGCCTTCCACTCGTCGCCCTCCTTGATCCGGACGTTCTGGAATCCCCAACGGACGTCAAGTTTGGTAAAGTACTTGGCCCCTCGGAGTTGGTTGATGATCTCCAAGATGAGGGGGAGAGGGTACTTGTTCTTGATCGTCATGTTGTTAAGCATTGGGTAATCCTGAATCAGTTGGAGGCTTCCATCCTTTTTTTTGACAAAGAAAACTGGAGCAGCCATGGGTGACTTTGATTGGCGGATTTGTCTGGTCTTGAGGTGTTCTGTGATGAACCGGTCAAGTTTGTCCTGTTCTGTGACCGAGAGTGGAGGGATCTTACACCCTTTTGCCTCTTTCCTGGGGATTAGCTTGATTGCGTGATCCCAAGGTTTCTTCTCAGGGAGTTTGGCAAACTCGTCCTCCGAAAAAACCTTGTTGAAGAGTTTTTCGTAGTCTGGTACGGCGTTGGACTCGGGCTTCTGTGACGGGGTGGTCGGGGCGTTGCGCTTGAAGGCTTTGGTGAGACATTGGCTGACGGTCGAGGTAGCTTTGATTTCCTCGGCTTGAAAAAGTAGACCAGTTGCCCAGACCCAATCGCCTTCTTCAAGATCAAAGGGGAGATTGGACTCTGGTAGCTGATCTTCAATATCATCGCCTTCGATGTCGAGTTCGGGGTCAGGACCAGAGCGGCATGCATTGGTAATGCGTGCAATTCGCTTCTCTTCTTGGACCTCGGTCTTGCATCCTGAACACGTTCTGCCAACACACCGAGTCATTCAGACGTCGCCTGTGGTCCAGTCAATCTTGGGATTGTGTTCCTTGAGCCATGATATCCCGAGTAGCAGGTTTTGCTTACCCAGGCCCGTCACTGCGAAAAGGGCAGTTTTGTCATGGTCCTTGTAACGCAACCGGAGTTTGGCCACTTCGGTAATAAGTCCTGCCTCGTTTGCGGTGCCATCAACATTGAAGACCGGGATGGGCGTGATCAACTTGCGGGTAGGGATCTGGTTTGACTTTACGTATTCTCGGTCGATAAATGTTCCAGTTGCCCCAACAATCCACAAGTGCACGGACCAAGCGTGATTGCCTGTCGGAGGACTCGATCTCAACTCGGAGATAGAGTGAGGTTGAATCCTTAGACAGGGATGTGATTGTGAGTGCTCGAGGTAGCCGCTTTTCCCATTTCGGTCGATGCAGAGGTCTTGGAGGCAAGGGTTGGGAGGGTTCGGGGGTTGCAACTGGCTCAGAGGGAATAACAACATTAGATTGATCTATTGTAATTACAGCTGAGTCGTCGGTGAGCAAAACGGGCGCAACATTCACGCTTCGCTCGGATGAAAACCCTGATCCTCCGGTATTCTCTGTCCCTCATTCTCCGGTTCAACATTGTTCTCGTCCGCAATGTACTCGTTGGGTCCTGGTTTGTACAGACCGATTCCGAGTGCCAATTTGTCCATTCTTGCCGCGATAGCTTGTGCCAGCTCTTCCAACTGCTGCTGATTGTACGCTTCAAGGGATCGAATGTTGAATCCCGGTTGCGGTTGGAAATTGTGCCTCGGTTGATGATTCGGCTGCATTGTAGGTGCGGTCGGGGCATGGGTGTTTGTGGCAGGTGCTGGTTGCCGAGGCTGCCACTGCGGGCGTTGCTGATTGGTACCAGCTGGTGCGGGAGGTCTTGGAACAAATGCGGGAACGAGTCGGGGCGGCTGGTGCAGAAGTTGACGTGCGGTTGAAGGTTCCTAAGCCGGGCGTTGCGGGAGTCCTCGTGGCAGGGGCGCGATTTGTCCTTGGTCAACCAAAGGTTCCAGTGCCATATGTTTGTCCGCCAAATGCGGCGTCCGAGACACGAGCTTGAAACACTCGTCGGGCTGTGTTGAACCATCCTTTGGGATCTCGGTTGTCTGGCCGACCCACAATCTGGTTGTTGATTTGGCTTTGGATTGTGGGATTGAGTCCTTTTCGGAACTTGACCCTGATCGACTTCAGATCATCGTACTCTGCTGGGGATACGAGCAATTGGAAGGTATCAATGTATTCGTCGACTGTTTGGCGTCCTTGGTAGTATGACGTCGTCTTGAGCGCGTTTGTGGCAGTTTTGGTCTCTGCAAAGGGGTAGAAGTTCTGGATGAAGTTGTTTTGGAACGAGGCAAAATCCTGCCATGGTTTGTTGCCCGCCACCCAGTGCGTAAAGGCAATGTCTGCCCATTTGGCAGCCCGTCTCTTGCTCATCAGGGATAAGACCCAATGAATCATCACCTGTTTGTCTGCAAATTGGCCGCAACATAGCTCGATGTAGGTGTGGCACTCTCTCACGAATGACTTCCCTTTTGTCCGATCACCGTCGTAGGCTTCTGGGAACAGTACTTGGAGAGCCTGTTGTTGTGGTGCCAGCATTGGAACTGGCATGTACTGGACATTTGGTCGGACGGGCAGGGGTAGTCCTGGTGGTAGACGGTGATAAGCGGGTGGGCCTTGGGCTCCTTGGTCTTGGAGACGATTCACTGGGGGGATT
This sequence comes from Crepidotus variabilis, assembly GCA_015657495.1. Classification (NCBI taxonomy): domain Eukaryota; kingdom Fungi; phylum Basidiomycota; class Agaricomycetes; order Agaricales; family Crepidotaceae; genus Crepidotus; species Crepidotus variabilis. The sequence goes on along the minus strand of MU157826.1, from coordinate 773,059 downwards.
GGAAAAACTGGTCCTCCCATTGGTGGTGGTCCCCATCGTTCTCGGTCCCTCGGCTTGTCGGCTCGTTGTGTTCCTTGGTCGCCCATTCCAGTGGGAAGAAGGATAGGTGGGGTTTCGGGTGGTCCTGGAGGGGAGTGGGTCGCAGTGTGACTGCTTATTGAGGTGGAGCGACTGTGTGCCCTTTGACCAGAGCATGGATGTGGTGTGTCGTCACGTAGGCCGGGACGTGTCTCGCTTTAAATTGGCTCAGAACAGGTCTGTGTTCCGAACGGTCGACTCGGTCCTGCGATCGGTGCTTGATTGTCTGACCATGTGTCCCGACGTTGGTTTGCAAGTGCTCGAGCTTCTTCAGTGAGGGTGTTAAAGCCCTGGGAGAGTTCTTCGTGTTGTTCCGCTTGTGACTGGAGGAAGTATTGGCCGCATTTGATGTTGTCCTCCTGGCGTGAGTTGCTTCCGGATGGTTGATACAAGTTGCTATTCCCATGGTGGCTAGACATGGTGAAGAAGATAGAAGGGTGGAGAGGGAGGGTAACTGCGGTCAGGCTCCGGTTTATATGGTTTGGTGTTGAAACAAAATGCGCTGGTTAGCTTGATGGCAATGTTACTTGGTCTCCAGGTGTTGATCCGATTCTACTGTAAGGGCGACCTTAGGATGAAGTCCTATGAGATACCAAAAGTCTAAGGGAGATCCAAAGGAGTCAATAAACTATCTAGCAGATACAAATAAACTAATCACCTAATGGAGATCCAAAGAGAATCGGATGGATATCCCTTAAGGTGAGCTACTGACTATATACTCTATGGACAATGTAACATGAGGCCATATCATGTCAATGCTAAGCGAGGTGACCCTTAGGCCACGTGCCAAGAACAATGGGAGGGGTCCAAGAGGTCTGAGAGGTCCAAGAGGGTTCTGAGGGACGACCAAGTGTTCCGAGGTGTCGGAAGATCGGTCAGTGGCTCGGAAGGCTCGGAAGAGGGTCAGACGACTCGGTCACGTGCCAATGTGGAACGGAGTCATATGGCAATGCAGTTGTCCCCTAGTTGGATAGGGTGGCTGTATTGTGTGTGTGATGTTCCCAGAGAACCATCAAACGGTCAAAAAATGGCTGTCAATGGGAATCTAAAAGAAAAAAATTCTAAAAGTCAAGACTTATAACAATTTTCCTCAAGACAGTAGTGAATCAAAGACTCGTGCTTAATTATATTATAATTTTCTTCTAAGAATAAAATATAAAACACCTGCAGCAATCCCTCCAATATGACCAACAGTGTCTGTTGTACCTGTCTATAGAGAGTCAAATCAGGTAAATTTGCTTCAGTGTTTCAGCATTACCTTTTGTGAAATAGTGGAATAGAAATCATATCCAAAGAGTCCTGTAATGGCAAGCCATGCTGGGACAGGAATTATTCCATAAAGACGAAAAGTCATCTTTGGAGCAACACAAGCAAGGAGTGAAAGCACAGAATATATTGCACCTGATTTTATCTTATTTTAGTTGACAGTGAACAACATGTAACCACATACCACTAGCTCCATGAGATGCAAAGTTTGGATCTCTATGACCTCCCAGTCTTGAATAGAGAATGCTGGTAAAAGAAGAAACAAGGCCTCCTGTATAATTATTAGTGATTTTACACTTCTCAGGATATCATATAAATCAGACCTCCTAGGTACAGGAATATAAATTGACGACTCCCAAGGAGTGTAAGAACAGGTGGTCCTATGAAAAAGAAAGTAAAGCCATTGAACAATATGTGCGAGATGTCGCGATGAGAAAAGCATGATGATAATGGTGTCCAGCTTCAAAGAGATATGAGCGAAAACTCGGACTTGAACAAGGAATAGCCCACAATCTACCAGAAGAGAGGTTTTGCCAGCTATTAGTGAAGTTCTGCTGCATCCAGACAAGAGAATTTGGATCTCCTTCTTGTTTCTGCAATAGTCAATTAGGCGCCAAGGGAAATAGTATGACTGCAACGACACACATATTTTTCTTTGGCAAAGAACCACATGGTAAACACTGCTCCATTCAGTCCAATGATACCGTAAAAGACAGTATTCTGCGGAATCTTGTTCATAAATCCCAAGAAGCCACTACTGAAGTTGCTTCTGTACGCCCGACGAGGAGGTGAGGAAACGAAGCGGTGGTAATTGTTGGCTCGAACATTTTGTGCCAGTTGGGATGGTTGATGTAGTAAGGCTCCGCCAAGCAAGGCTGAACCTTTAGATTGTTCAGCCTTGCCGGATGCTCTCTGAAAAGCGAACTTTAAACCTTGGAGAGTCGAATGGGAGAAGATGTGAGCAACCATGTTATGTGCATAGATGTTTGTTCACGCTCGGGTTAGCCGCTGCGCGTTGTGTCACGTCACGAGATCGTGACATTCACTCAGTTGGACAACTTCGACAAGTCGACATTAATATTCAGTTGTGCAATTGAGAAATACAGAACTAGAAACTTTATCTAGTAAGATCCAAATGCGAATGGTGTAATGATAAAAGATATAAATGGGCTTGAAACAAAGACAAGTCGCCGGGAACTACGAGGAAAAGGATCAGAGTGTTATAGTGCAAGAAACGTGAATAAACGCATATGAAGAGCACAACGTACGAGGGCCATAGCCCAGACGAAGTAGATGCAAAGTAGTACTAAGACTCATTACCTACACCTCCTCTGTTTGCATCCCCATTCAATCTGTGACCGCCGCGAGTCAAGCCAGCAGCTGACAACCCTCTGGCAGCGAAGCCCCCACCAGGTCCCCCACGTCCACGACCTCTAAAACCACCACGGAATGGTCCTTCCCCTCTGCTCTCACGATCAGTGGCTTGTTTCACTTCTGGTACAGTTTCTTTAAGGAGCTGAGGGGCAGAGTCAGTAGCTGTCAGGAGTTCTAAGTCCAGATGCTGCTCACTTCGCCTTGTTTTTCCAATCCTGCTTTCATTGCATCTTCGTCACCAAACTCAACATACGCCAACCGCGGTTTACCAGCAAAGATGTGAGGTAAGTTAACGCGAGTGATGCCTTGCTTAGCATCACGGAAGAAGTCTCTGATTTCGGTTTCGGTCACTTGTATTTGGGGGGTCATTCGCATGAAGATAGTCCATGGATGCCGCGGAGGTTTCCCCGTCTTGGGTGTGCGAGCGCCAGCACTGGAGTCAACAGGGCTTTTTACTTCATCAGCGACACTATCTCGTCCTCCGTCAGGGGTAGAAGAGACATTGCCTGGAGTCGAGAGTGGTGAGCCACCCACAGGAACCTCGGGGGTAGGAGGGCCTCCAGTATCTCCTCCCTCTTTCTCTGAACGATCCTTCTTTTTGTCTTTCTTCTTGTTCTTTTCTGCAGCGCCGTTGACTTTCGTTTGAGAAGGAGAAGGGCTGACCGCCCCTGAGTACTCCACGTAGCCGTTCGTCGAGGCGGGTGTGGAAGCCGTCGACTTCTGCGCAAGATGAGGGGGAAGGGATCTATCCGGTATAGGCGTGGCAGCCTTGGTTGGTGGCAGGGAGCTGTTCGCGGTCGTGTTGCTAACATGCAAGGGAGGAAGAGCCGAAGTTGCTGAGTTGGGAGTAGCGGATGAAGTAGCCGTTCTACGATAGGCGTAGTTGAATCCTACAGGGAACACATTGAGAAGAGGCCAGAGTATACTTAGCAACTAGACCTGACCTTGGCTCTTCAGCTCAGCACTAACTCTGCCCTCTTTGATGTCCATGATCAAAGATCCATAGGCAGCATCACAAAGATTCCAATTCCAACAGTTTTTCCACGCGGGCTCTTCTCCTGTAGTCGTCGCCCCAGGGCCAAGTGGGGTAGGAGGCAGCCTCTCCACAACGCTGAGGAACTTGTCGAGTAGTACTCGCTGATGCTCGTCGATGACGGCGTCGACTTGACTTTTCACACTCTCCCAAACCTTGTCGAAACCGTCTTTCCCCGCCACGAGTTTGTGTCTGAACCCTTCAAAATCACCTTGAACACTGAACTCATTGTAAGATGTTGAATAGCGGAAATGAAGGCCAGCGGAAATTGTCAAGTCAGCTTTGCACACCAGGGCAAGCTGGGCGATTATACCCTCTCTTCCCGGACTGGCATGAGTGACGAGAAGGCGCGTCTCCGTTTGATCAAAGACGCGCTGCGCCGTATCGACTAGCTCCCCAATTTGAAGAGCAGTGGTCCACATGGTGCCTTGACCACCAGCAATCGTGGCACTGCCGTCCCCGTTATCAAAAAGTTTGTGAGGGACAAGAGCACCCCCAAGACCCAAGAGTCGCAGCTTAACACCTCCAACGTCGAGGCAGCAAGTGGTAGCTTCATCGAGAATATTGAGATTTTCGATTATATATGTGTTTGACCTGATTTTTTCCAGTACAAGTACATCCTCGCAAGCACCCCAAACGGTGAACACTGGGACCTGGAGTTTGATTTGACCTGATAGAAGTAAGGGGAACTCGGAGAGGAGTTCGATGTTGACTGTTGAGCGAATTACTGAGGGAGGATTTTCTGACGCGAGGAGATGTGTGCGCTGGGCCGAAGGTATGAGGGGCGAATACATGGTGAGGTGACGAAGGGTGCGGTCATTGATTCTGTCTAGACTATTGGCTTCTAAAAAAATGGTTCGTCACCGCAGCAAAAAATCAGAGAACTAAGTTATACCAAAAAAACCAAAGTCGCCGGTATGTAGGATCGCTTTCGCATTCACCTCTCGCGCAAGGTCATTGAGAGCAGACAAGCGCCCACGAATATCTGCGATGCACAAAATTCTGCCATGGTTTGTATCGAGTACTTTGGTCTGAGTGTTGACCTGGTACTGAGTGCGAGGAAGAGGAGAGACAGCAGCAGGTCTGGAGGTCGGCCTCGAGTTTTGTTGCATGATGGTTGAAATCCAGAAGAAAATACGGGAGAAACTCGAATATCCTGACATCGGCATTCTCCGGCCTTCTGGTTCCTCCTCCCATCATGGCCACTACTGCTCCAGATATTCTACTGGCCTCCAGAATATCCTTGCCACGGAGTCCATGTGTATACTATGTCTTGCTGAGGCCAGTGCCAAAGTGTTCTCCTGTTGACTCTATTGAACAAGCCAGGCGGTCAATCCTCTCCTCTCAACTGTCACACTCAAATCTCCTTCAATCCGTTCTAACAAGCGTCGAAATTGTTAACGAGCCTTCTATATATCTGTTCCGAATATCGGAGAAGATGCCTACTGCAAATTTTCCGCTTGAGCTCTTCGGATCTCTCGATTTCGAAGGTCTTACAGGTATGTAACCTTTAGCATACCAAACACCACACTTCTCGTTTCTGCACATTCTGGTTTCTGGACAGTTCCTGACCGAGATATCTCCCCATTTTAGTGCATGAATGTTCTTCGTTTGAACCACCACCTGCTTCATCGTAAGCACCTCGAATTATCTCCATTTATTTACCTGATGGTCTGCCAGACTATTACCACCACTTGAAATACGACAGCCTCTGGGTCATTTCTATGAGTCCCTGACATCTCGAATTATTCAAGATATCGTCAATGCATCATCTCGAAAATTTTCCTTGGCTCAACGACATGTCAAAAGATTCAGAAATGGCTTTGTGATGAGCCAAGTGCCTTCTTTGTCCAATTGGGAGTACAGTACCACCACGAGGTTGGTTTTAGTTTCGCCTATGTAACAAAAGATGATTTCGCTGATTCTTTGATAGGTCTTTGCTCTTTTGCCAGTTACAAGTACACTTCTCATACTCACCGGAAGGTGCTCCATCTCACCTTGTAATCCATCCAGTGCTGCAGCCGACGCCTTTCCTGGATCTCTACCGTGGGCTCCCCTTACCGCCTGGTGCACCAATAACTCTCCTACCTTTCGGCACGCCGGCATATTTTTTAGCCAACTACAACGGCCCGACAGCTGGCTTGATAAAGCAATTCCAAACCTCGCTGCTCGGCTTTGGTGCAGGCGAATGGGCTACATCATCCACTCTGTCCCCTTTTGTCATTGCATGGATTAAAGTTGAAAACAAGCAAGGCGAAGATAAAGGCTTGACAATCATCTATCCAACACGCTTATGTTTAACTTGCCTTCCTCTTGCATCATCTCGTGCTCTATTGGAATACATCCCGGAGTTGCCGGCTCCTTTGCAGCCCTCCCCACAAGCCGCCCATGCCAACCTTTCTAGCAAGGGGCCTAAGCGTCCAGCTTCGACTCCAATACAAGCACACGCTTCCCGCCCTGTTTTAGTCTCGTCCCCCACGTCCGATTCTGTCTTCTCCTTCCGTGCGTTAACTCTTTCATCAAAAGATTTGGGGTCTGCTGCCAATGAAGTAGGAGGATATGTCGACACAGTAGCCCGAGAAAGAGAACGCGAGCGTGAAAGATTAAAACGAGAACGAGAGCATGGAGCAGTATCATCGTCACCAAAGGCTACACGAATGACAGTAACCACACCTATCACTCAACCTGTTGAACCATCCACACCTGTTGCGACGAGTACCCTACCACCATCACAGCGACCTGTACAAAGTTTCTACCCATCTCCTCCACAAAGTACACCAAATATTGTCGAAACCCTAGATCTGAAGACTTCACCGTCTATATCCGCTATCCCAACACCCGAACTGCCAGCGGTAAACATGACACCTCATGAATCACCAAGTACAACCATGCCACCCGCTCCACCAACCCCCTCGGATACACCATACAACACTTACTCCCTGAGTGCCCCATGGCCACAAGCATCGGATAACTACCTCGGGATGGATCTAGACAACATGGATTTTGGGGTGGAGGACATTGGTTTACACTTCGACATGGACATCGGCACTTTGGACAACCCTCCTCCCCCAACCTCTGCCATATCCTTCGCTCCAAATCCCAATGCGGTAGGAACAAACGCTGGAATGGATTTCGACGATGCTTTTACAGACGATGACTTCAGCTTTTTCGATCGTCCATCTCGAATTCCCCAATTTCCCGACCCTCAAAATCAGCCATTGTCTGCAACGGACTCTCTTGTATCTCACTTTCTTCATTCCACGTCGAATGCAGTCCCATCATCCCCTTCCAACTTCGGAGACCTCATGGGAGGATCCCACCTCCACATTCCTCAACCGTCGTTATCGCAAATTTGGTCCCCTTCTGCATTCATGGAAGGCCTAACGCCTAGGTCCTTGGTGGATCACACGGACTCCTTACCCCCTGAATTATTACCATCCTCCCAAGGCAATACTCCTGAGAGCCATTCAGCTCCTCCCACACCTGATATCCAGCTAGATTTTGACCACGATGTCGATCTGGGCCAGTTGACCGTCAATAACTCGGCGAAGATATTTGACCCAATTCCTTTCGCTAGCCAGCACACTAGTTCAGATGGAAAATACGCAATCGGCAAATTTTCTCACTCAAGCCCTCCCGCTGAGACGTCAATTTCGTTGCCATCTTCGCCTTCCGCGTTTATGGCCCACAATGAGTGGAAGCTTAGATATGACTCGGCTACCAATCCTCGCCTCAGGTTAGTCAAGAAACTGATTGGGGTAAAACGCAAGATCCCGCCACCAACGAGTCATGATCAACATCCACCGAGCAAACGGACTTTTTGGTCGTCAGTACAAGCACATTGGGACGAACCGCCAGTCGATGATGAATCTGTACTGGCTCTCAACGACTCTGAGTCCGAACACGAGGATGATTTCTGCGAGGATGAAAGCCTCCCGGCCTCCCGTCCTGTAACGCCGCCACCATCATATATTCCTCTTGGCCCCAGCCTTATTTCAACATACTTCAATCACAAAGACCTTCTTCCTCTGAGTGTTCCCCTTCGCCCTCCTGGAGCCGCGATATCAGCCCTCAATCTAACTCATCCGAGTAACCCCGCTGCGTCTGTTCCTACACCAGTGTCTCCCGCTGCACACTTGGGGGCATCTACCGAAAGATCACGGTCTCTGGAAGCGGCCGCCTCTGCGATTGCTTCTGAAGTTATCGAAAATCCCGTTTGGGCAGAATCATGGAAAGCCAATGTTGTTGGAGTGAAAAACTCAGGCGAAATTTGGCCAACGGATGTCAGAATGGTCAAAATATTGTTGGAACAACTGCCCGAGTGGCAAGGGGTCGCAGATATGGCAACAATATTCGGCCTCAATGATTCATTCCCTGCAACTTTCGCCAAGAACATAGACCCTAATAAACCATTAGAGGCTCCTATGCTATCAATTGGAAAGGGAGAGACAGTTGTTCAAATACTTCCTCCAGCTCTTCGTTTTTGGGAGAAACTTGGATTGTCCCCGAAAAGTGGTCAAAAAGATATTAATGCCGTCGTCCTCTTCGAGGACGATGGCCATAATCAACCGCTTGTACAGAGTTGGTTCGATAATCTTATGACTGTATATCAGGTACGTAGCGTATTTTTTCGATGTGTTACCTCATGACGCGATTATCATAGGGAAAACACTATGGCTCTGTGACACCAGGTGTACCAGGCATGGACTCACCAGATGGGATTGTCGGGACGCGGTTTGATTCATCATTTCGCAAAACCTTTAACGCACTTCTCCAATGCCTACCTGGTCCGCAAACAGCTTCAATTGTGTTTCTTGTTTTGCCAATGGCTCTGATGACGCTATCCTCTTCGACCTTCCGTCAAATCCTTACACTTACGAAGAAGGCTCAGAGTCAGGATCCCTTTTCCACAACTCTATTCCATTTTATTCCCGAACAGCACATCTTCTCGGAGATTGGGCAATCTACTCAGTACGATACCACCTTCGATCTTCTCTCAGCTTCGATTTACAACAAAATCCAAATACCAGTGGATCGGTTTCAATCTCATCCTTCGCCGGGATACGACCTTAACAAAGAAGACGTCCATGCTATGTTTGTGACCCCTTCCTTTACATTGTCACGTCCCCACCATAATAAAGTGACGTTGGTTCGGGCTCCGAACGCATCATTGGATGTTATCGATAGGTATACCCTTCTGCATGTTGGGTACCATCTAACTTCTTGCGGAAAGTGGATTATTGCATGTTGCGTGGACGAGAGGGGCGAAAACCACCAAATTGGCGTCTGGCTCACTCAATCGCCTGTCGACCGCGAAGGTGACTCTGGGCAGTCTGATGAGCTCTATGCAGTGAAAAAGATTTGGAACTTTGCCATGGAGTTTGCCAGACAGACAGATATTGAGTGGCGAGTTGTGTTTTCGAGGCTAGGGGTTCCATCGGAAAGAGAGATAGATGGTCTGTGAACAAATTTCTCTGAGTCTTGTGTTTCTCACTCTCTCAGCAGCGTGGACTACGTATCTCAGTCATGAAATCGCATTGCATCGGGATCAACCACCTCTGCACCATACAATTGTTTGTGTTATTCCAGATGCTCCGTGGTTCTATGTAACACCCCAGCAAAACATAGTTCACAATCCGCGACCTCAATATTTCAAGAACTCCTCCTCCAAGCATATTTCTCTTTTCTCGGACAGATCTTCGACCACATTTGCAGTTTTTGCTCGGAATCGCCTTCCCATACCTATACCTCCGTCGCAAAGCGACTTGTGCATTTCTCATACCCTCATTCCTGAACCATCAGGTAAAATATTTTCACTCCCATCACCCGCCGTGCAAAGCTCGAGCACACAGCCAGACGCCCAGTCGGTGCATGACTCAACTTATGTCGCTTCACCCGCACACTCGTTGTCAATACTCCCCCAATTTACATCAGTACTAACCCATTGCTCTCACGATTACTCTACCAAGACCAGCACTGCAGCCATGACGCAAATTCATCTCCTCGGAACATACCACTCAACCTCATACACTCACTCTGCTCAATCGTTACCAGGTTCAACATCAGCTGTTCCTCCTGACGAACAGTTGTTGGCTGATATTACCCGCAACTTTCACGAACTTGCAGTCTTGTCAAGGCTACGGTGGCAGCTAGACCGCCATGGGGTGCACAAAGGACTTCCTTTTCACCTCGCTGCTACTGATGTCATACGGACAGCACTTGACATGGATTGGGATAGATTAGATTCTTACTCTACAGATTTATGATTTTGTATTCTTGCATATCGCTTTCTTGATTTGAACATCATACTGTACTAGTCGTGAGAATGTTGTTCTACTATACAGTCCAATCCAGCCACAGTGGCTGTGTCCAACGCGGTACCCACCATTTTAGTTTGGGTAAATCGCAGTTCTGCGACGACGACAAAACCATGGCCAAATCGAAAAAGTAAACTAAATCATCTCACATTTGACGAGACATTGACTAAATGCTCTAGTCATACGAATCATAATCAAAACAAAAAGGCTCACCGCAATGGCATCAAGAATCCTCAACGGTCGCGAACACGGTCTTTGAAAGGTGTAGGTCCTGAATCGCTGTGTCATTACCACTTCAACTCTGACATACTCTGCGCTCTAGGTAGACGCCAAGGTTGGTTTAATATGTCGCAGATCCTCGCAGCATATTCATTTATATTGCAATAGTTCCGTCGCAATGCGCGCTTTGCTCTTGCCGGGTCGGTGAGTCAAGTTCTGTTACCATCTGGGTTGATAGCTAGAGCGAAATCACAGAATAAAGCACGAGCTGAGGCAAAATCAGCAAAATCATGATTATCCGCATCATATTGTCTGTTCCAATTACACAACTCCCGTATCATATTTCTATTGCTGCAACGAGGACAAACTTGACAATCAAAAACTACTGTCCACGCAGAGAATGGAATGATTTGATATTGCGGTCCAATGTCGCCCTCAAACGGAGTGCCTGAGGAAGATAGTTAATGGCAATTTCGCGGCGAAAATAGTAAATCATACCGCTGCATCCTCGGGACGTAAGGCACCTTTTGCCATGTTATGCTTGCCAGGGCGGAGTTTAGAGCTTCGGCCGGATGAGGTTGCTTTCGCGGAACCTTCACTCGCCAAAAGTAAGGCCCTGCAGTCTTCGTCTGATACGGGATGTCCTTCCAACAAAGAGAAGAATTTGTGGCGTAAAACAGTCTTCACTTGTTCTAAAGCGTGGGATGTGTACCAGCCATCTTTTTCCTAAAGCCTAGTAAGCCAAATAGGCCAGAGTTGATGCCTTTCCCAAATCCTCTTACATGGCACGTTTCGCGAAGTCCCTCTGGATCTTCAATCATCTCCTTGAGCATTGAGTCAGTGATGTCGCATAGTTGAAAAGCCGCGGTTTCTTTTGACAAGGTATGTCCGTCAAATATGTGTGAAGTCCTACAGCTCCTCGAATCATTCTTCGATGTATTAAGAAGGGGGATACTGTCATACCTTGTTCCTCCATCTGGATCGTTATTGCGCCATTCAACAGGGCCGATGCGTTCCTGTCGACGCGTCATGACGGAAGGTCGCGAAATGGGGTGATTTGCGTTACGAAAATAAATCCGCTGGTAGCTAGAAGAGCAGGGCTTGATAAATTGCCGCAAAGTAGATGATCATTGAACACACATTCGTGCAGTGGGTTCTTTCCTGGGATCGTAAGCGAATCGAACAAGGGTGTCACGCCAAGGGCCATCTTGGAACACGTAACAGCATAGCGATAGCAATAGCTTTGAACTAATTGCAAATATTACAGCCAATGAAGATGAAGAACCTGACCATTCGCTCACTTGAGAATTTCTCGGGATTCGAGAGCAGAGAACTGGTTGAAGAGCGATGACCTTGTCCAAATGGGCCGGTCTTGAAAGATCTAGCTTGTGAATCAGATATTGAAAACAATATACTTATCCCAAGCTGACATTGTTCAGTTTCGCCAATATTGCAGCGCTGGCTTGATTTTTGCCATTTTCGACATTTGGAGGAGGTTTGGTAGGCACCTACAAATCGCCGTCAGGTCAGACAGAAAGGATTAACCAGAGATTTAACATGGCCATCCGTGAACATGATGGAGGCGGGTCCATACCCTTTCCACCTCATTTTGTTAATAACTCTTTTTCTTTCCTCTCCAGTTTGTTCATCAACTGCTGTCGTCACAATAGAGGCAGGGTTCCCCTTGTAGCTGTGATAGGATCAGTTCTTGACAGGACAATACTTCAGTAATGCAGGACAAACTTGTATCCCTGGGGAATGGTTTGCCTACTGAAGAGTGGCGGAGGGAAAAGCCTCAAGCCTTCGGGGCGCTGCGCAGGCTGATCTGAGATGCTCAAAATCTCTGGATCGATGTCCATTGGCACGTCAGTGGGAGTTGTCGCCAAGCTTAGAGCACTTCCTGAGCCGCGAGAAGGAATTCTGTAGGCACGCAGCGCCTCGACTAGAGGAGAAAATCAGGTCAAGGGGTTTCGAAACGGTACTAGGGGTTGGGCAAACCATTCTTATGATCCATGGCAAAGCGAAGCTTGGCGACAGGATCGTTTTCCTGAGGATGGAACTGGAAATCTGCCATTACTTAAAGCTCTGGTAAGCAGGGAACCAGACAAGACAAGACTTGCACGAACCCCGAAACCTTACAGTTTTGGAAACGATACCAACAATTTGAGCAGTATATTCTCCGCCGGGATCACTGTGGTCAGCAGAGATCCCAGTAAATTTGCGTTTTCTTTTGATAATTTTAAGAACAAGATTATTGGCGGCTATCACATCTCCGGGAATGGGATGCACAAATGGATTGTCGGGATGGAAAAAAAGCTCGAGAAGCGATGATGATTTTTGAAGGCTACGTCGAAAAGCGTGGTCAAGCTTTGCTTGTCCTCCAAGATGTTGTATAGCCAACGGAACAGATGGAGGTTGAACATATCCAGGATATTCGACAGAGTAATAAGCGACTTGTGGCAGCGGTTTCTCCAGGGCTACCGAAAAGGTGGTGATGGTTTGGGTTGAAGTTGTCATCATTACTCCCGCGACCTGAATTGTACTCTCTAACTGAAGTTGCACTTGATTCGCACTTATTGGTGATACAAATTATATGCAGGTTACTGTCATGACCCTTTAGGAGCAAATAATTTAGCTATTGACTTCATCTCCTCTACAACATCCTACAGCAACTATTTCATCAACATGGGTGCAGCGAAGTTACAGGCAATATACTGACCGGCGATGTAAGGTCAACTCCTGCTTTCTTAAACTCCTCTGCCATAGTCTTTGAGGCCTCTCTAAACTCGGAATTGGCCACTAACTTCATCATCTGCAGCGGACCAGGTTGCTTCCCAGCCTCTACCCTTACACAATAAGGTCTCTTGGACAGTACGCACACAATTGTCGGAAGAGACCTTACCTAGTTTCTGCATAACTCCTGCAAATTTCTGCATTGCTTCCAGCGCGGCACTATGCTGTGCGATTTTCTTGAAGACCGGAGAGTCTTGGACCGCCTTTGCTGCGTCACCACCGAGGTTGGGGAATTCGAATGCCCTTCGTGGGGTAGATAAAGACAGGAAACGTGTCGCAAGGGGTGGTTGGGCCTGCCTGGGTAGCCGTCGATATACTTGAGCGAGCATACGGATGGACAACATGGCGCGATAAATCAAGGAGTCGGGTTCGATTCGGATGCGGAATATCGAGCGTGTCAAAATCCCACACTGTACACATTTCTTCTGAACTTGACTGCATCATGGATTTCGACTACTTTTCGGTGGACGCAATACTAGCCGAAAATCAAAAAATACAATGTACATTTAAGCAGGAAATTCTAGGAATGGGTCACTTGGGAGGAGGGTCTGAGAGAAATGTGACCAATCGATTTGCACACATGGATTGCTCTAACAATTCTTCATAGATCGCAATCCAGAGCAAAGTGCAGATGCCGATTTGGATGGCGTATACGATTATTTATTCGTTTGTGCCTCACTTTTAAGCAGTATGTACTTGTTTAATGCTTCATACTCCAGTGACTGGGCAGAGTTCAACATCCCTGTGCCATTTGGATCTAGAGTTCGGAACGCGTTGAAGGCAGAGCCGTGCAGCGTTCGATTGTCAAACCTCGTGGGTGCCGGCGGATTATGGTACGGTTTCGGGAAAACTATAATGGATATGTAAATTACAACTTCACGATGGTTATAACTTAGCTAAATCTCCAACTTAGATTGAGCGAAGAACAAGCCAAAGAGATGTCAGAAACACTAACGAAGGTACGGCGAGCCAGGCGATCGGATTATACTGTCTCTGAATGAATAGCAGACCTTCAAAGGAAGGCTAGTTGAGGTTGTCGATCAAGCTCAACATTTTGCAGCTCTAGGCCAAGCAGGAGCAGGGGGTTCGGCAGGAAACAGTCCTCAGGCATTCCGAGAGGGTCTTGATACCACCGAACGGGAACGTGTGTGGTCCACATGATCGACTCATCCTGAGCTAACTCGTGGCATCAGTGTTTTCTTTGGCTCAGCAAAGCGCAAAAAGGACCAAAAATTGGTACGAGGAGAGCGGACGGGCAAATCATTGAGCATTCAAGGTGTTATCAGTAAAGAACCCTAATCCTCCTTCGAGCCTTTCACTCCCTTGGGTACCTGTTTGAGCTCATTGACAAACCTATGAAAAACTTCATTATTACTTCTTACAACATAAGTATATTGGCCCTTACCATTTCACGCTAGCCCAAAGACATAGTTCAATGGCCATGAGGAACCAGATGTGTACATTGCCGCCTGTCAGGACGATGAGGCTGACGAAGACAAGGAACAGAAACAAAAAAGCGGCATCTGCAACAAGAAGAAAAGTCGGGTTCAGCGACGACCCAGGTGTTAGGACATTGGAGAAGAAGGATCCAGATTCTGGTGTGACTGTCATCATGAAGTTGTACAAAGCCAAGCAACGAATTTAAATGGCAACAACAAAGAACATGGCCTGACGTAATCTATGCTCCTGTGTTCATTAAAGAAGAGATGAAAATATCTATTGATGGTCGCGTCTGTGGTTCTAGTGACCATGATTTGACAAGTAAGCTCCACATATCAGTGGTCAAGCCTCTACGCAGTACGTCGCTGTCACTCGGGCGCACAGGGTGTTTTCCTTGAGCGGCGAGGTTGCCCGCTTTAATGTGATGCTTTACTTCCTGGTAAGGGTGGGTATGGGTCAGTAACTTCAAAAATGAATGAATAATTTAGCAAGACTTTAGAGTGAAAAAAGAAGCTAACCTCCAACAATGTCATTGCCAGTGAGTATATGTCGGAGGAGAGAGAAAGGTTTCCTTCTTCCTCGAAAACCTCAGGAGCGAAATATCGATATGAATCTGACATGATCGAGCTTTGAGTTAAAGGGCCACCAGAAATATCTGTGATGATCTAAAGTGTTCTATCGTTGTCAAAAGACGTATAAGCGTGTGCTAAGAACCCACTTTCGACAGTCCGAAATCGGACAAAAGCGGAAGTCCAAAATCATTGACGAGAACGTTTGCCTACTCCATTGAAGATAAACGCCAGGGATCATCCAAAACAAAGGCACGCACTGCTCTTATATCGCCGTGGATAAGTGACATATTATGAAGAACTTGAACGCCTTCCGCAAGATAGATGATCTGTAACGTTGAAAAGCCCGCCTTTGTGACAGGTCAAAGCTGAAACTCACAAATACATGGTAATCCAAAAATTTGTCCTTGGACTTCACATAGGTGAGAGCGTCGCCTTGAGTCTGCCAAGGGCTAACCATACATCTGAGAATTATAATGAGTTCGTGATGAGGATGGTAAAGAAAACAAGAAGTTTTACGGGAATGGAGCATCCAATTGGCAATAACCATAGAAGGGCACGATGTGAGCGCCATGATCCCGGTTCCAAACTTCATGCCAGATGTTGGCTTCCCTAGCAAAACGCTGGAAGGGATGAGCAATTTACCCAAATGGCAGAATGATAGGCTCACTCGTTTGCTTTGATCATTGAAGTTCATTGAACGGATTACCTTGATTGCTACCTTCTCCTGGCCCAGGTAAAGCCCTTCGTATATATCCATCGCGTGTGTCCCACGAGTCGGCACATTGCCAATTTTGACAACTTCGCCAGATTTAAGATAGGAATCGGGTGGCAACTCCTTAAACTGCGCCTGAAACTGGTACAAATTCGCAGAGAGGCCCTTGTGGACTCGTTCAGCCACTTCTTTGTTTTCTCCCATCGCCTACGAGAAAGCCATTCATCAATTCACCTGAGAACGTAAATAACTTCGTACCTGTTGGAACATAGTCATCATCTTGCGAACGAGATCGTTGGTCTCATCGGTTTTGGTCTCCACAAGTATTTGACTTTGCTGAATTTCACTAAGGCTCTCAATCAGTTCTGAGTGATCCCGCCGCTGATTGGCCCCAAAGTCATTCATCCATTCATGGATTTCGAACTGTGAAGTGAGCTAACAAAACAGTTAGCCATAATGGGGATTGAGCAGCGCGAAAGTAATTACGTTGAAACTTGTGATGCAATCGGTGATCTTCATGTGAGACCGTTCAATATCTTTAGCTATCTCTTCTTGCTGAACAAAGCTCTTGAACTTTCCGAGTTGTGCCCAGCCATTCATCTTCGTGTGTATCTCAATCAACTGGCTGAAATCCCGTCTGAGAAACTTTTCGAATAACAAAACGATGAACAGACTCGTGAATGTCATTTCTAGCTTGGTTAATGTTGGCGCTAACGTTTCTTTGTTCAAAGTCCCTGAACGCCAATACCAGGGCATGACACCGATCGCGTAACTGTTTTGCAGCATGCCTATTGAAAAAATGAGATATCTTTCAACGATACAGCAAACATTTATTACTTATTGTGACCGATATTCTCGCAGAGTTCGATAATTCCACATAAAACTTCCACGAGAATCGGAAGCCCAGGTATCGGCGAGAGCTCAGCTGTGATTTGAGCAATAGTTTTACCTAAAGACACGAAAACAAGCACAGAAGTTGAAGGCATAGTCGTAGTGTGGTGCAGTAAGAAGAGACTCTCGGCGCTACGGCACCTCGGGCTACATAAAGGATCATGGGCGTCAGGTGAAGGCTGTATTGAAGTTCGTCGCGGTTGTTGCTTTACCACCATCATCGCCTTCCATGAACACAAATCAGTATTCAGGCCTTTCACTGTTTCCGCCCTCCATCCCGTTACAACTTCCTGAATTCTCTACTCTCATAGTATCTGGATTACACCACCCCTCAGCTCCTATTCATCTTGCATTGTCACTCAGAGAACATCAAAATCGGCGCTCAGTGATCTTCATCCCAGATTTCAAACCTTTCAAAGACAGTCTTCACCAATTCAAGGACTCTTGGTTGCTATCTCAGTCTGGACAAGGGAAAATGTCAGGAATGGCTGTGGAAATTGATGTAGTGTAATCACCATGAAATTCTAGTGTTGTGTGCCCCAATGTCTGAGCGCCTCTGCTGTAGGTCTGCGCCATCTCCATCACATCTTTCAATGCTTCTTGTCACGGCCTTGAGTACCACCACAACCGCAGAGCAAGCGCTTGAATCTTCTATCATCGAAGATAGATGGGATACTTTCATACTTATCGATCCATCATCCTACTTTCTGAAAGCCGTGGATTGCCAGGCGCCCTATTTGAGCTTATTGCACAGGGTTTTTGCTTGCCTCTCAAAGCGTCGGTTGTCTTGCGAAGGGTGTGTTCTGTTTTGAACTGTGATAGATATATTCATACGATCGAAGTTCGTCAGCTTGCCTCCAAAGATGGTTTTATTTGATTCTTCATTGAAGAATCCGAATGATTACAATTTGCCTGAAGCATTGCCTTCCTTACGACTAGTAGAAAAGCTTTTCGATTTAAGCGTGTCAATTACCCAAGGTAAGCTCTACCTTCTCTAGAGCTACGACAAAGACCTCAAGGAGCTATGTCTAGATTCTTTGGCCATGATTGTGCCGTCTTCCCAAGGCGAAGAACTCGATCAAGAGGAGGATTCAATTAAGGAGCTACGATTTTCAACAATATGACGGACAAACAGAAAGGTCACTATATAGATGGCTAGAAGTAGTGGCTGGTGGCGATGAGAATAAAAGAACAGAGTTTATTTTGTACCCGTAATAACCTATGTAACAAACTTGAACCCACACTTGAAATTCATCACTAGCTAGTTGGCCAAGGTACTACGGCATCATAACTCTACGTTTGACCATCATCAGAACGGAAACATCAACTGGGTTTCAACGCGTTTGCCTGGGCATCTCATAGCGAAAAGCCCATGCATCCGTTTGCTACTTATGTTCTTCGTAACTATTACCAAGCAACTGGCTGGAACGATGACAACCTGTTTGCTAACATAACGCGGTCCTCCAATGGTTAGCCAGAAATCTGGGATCGGCATAAACCTCTTTAATATTCTTTTCTAGCTATTCTCGACTTTACAGTCCCTCGAGGGCTACACATCTCGGTCGCCAAGTCACCAAATTCACTCTTTAAAACATCCTACTCTATGACCGCAATGCCATCGTTGAATGGCTCTGTGGGGTACATTTTTACCTCCTGTGGTCTCAACATCAAATCATCTGGCACTGTTCCGTTCAAGGACATGATAGATCGGTTTCTTGTCTACGAGCAACCTCGTAAACCGGAAGCTAAGGAGATTGAATACCTCGCTGGAGAGAGCATCACGAATCGAGGCGCGTTTCTCAAACGTAATTTGATATCAAGTACTTACTTTGGCCTAGACTATCTGCTCTATGGTCGTTTATACCTCCCAACGGGGCGCCTTGATGCCGTATATTCGTTGAGACTGTCTCCAACTTTACAGGCACTGGTGGCCGCCATATCCGATCCTCCCTCACCAACACCCCAGGATTTTCGAGGACGCCGCTCAGATCCCAGTAATATCATGGTAAGTCTTCAGCATGATGTCGGAAAGTGGTGCACCGAATATAGCTGGAGTGCAGAAGACGAGATGTGGGGAGTAAAATTTCTTCACAATTTTGGACGACTAGGACATTCGACTGAGAGTGCCGACGAGGCGGCAACACGGAAACGCATTGGAGTGAAGCGAGTAGACGAGGAAGAACCCGTCGAAGGTGGTCTGAAAGGGCGCGTCTCTGTTGGAGCTGAGTTGTATTTCAGTGCGAAGGAGAAGAGCGCAGGACGTAAGTTTTGTTGTTGTGTCTATACTGCCATGTCTCATTTCTTGACAACATCTTCAGTCTCTACTGGCATCAGGTTCACGACGTTACCCGATGCAACTCCTCCTTCTGCGCAATTACAAACTTTATCTACACCCTATAGACCTGCTCAGCCACCTACTACAATCACCGCTCTTTTTAACCCCATGTTGGGACACATCTCAAGTGCCTACACTGCTCGTGTGTCTAAAGATCTTGCTCTTTCGTCCCGCTTCGACTTCAACGTCTATAGCTTTGAGAGCGAATGGACAGTAGGAGCAGAGTGGTGGCTCCGAAGACCATCACGTCTGCCCATTGACCATGATTCTGATAACCCGATAGCTGTTACAGCCTTGGAACCTGTGCCACCTCTTGCTGTGAATGGTGTTGTCAAAGCTCGTGCTTCGACGAATAACGCGAGTTCTTCTCTTCTCTGTGTTATTTGGCGCCTGACCTCATTTCCAGAATGTTTCTTTGATGTGGGAAGGCCGCTTGCGGAATATGCTTGTTAGTTTGGGGGTTGTGTCTGACCTGTCAAGTCGGTCAAAGTTCATCAAAGCACTAGGGCTTGAAGTAGCGTATTTTAGCTCTGAATGAACATGTTATTCCTGAGCAGACAGTCGATTGAATACAGAACAAGTGTAAGTCGATTTCGACGTCAAATAGGTTGATATATGCCGATGATTGAGAAATTACAAGTACATTTGCAAAAGCGTCGACTAAGAATGATACAGAATAGCGTCAGAATAACACAGAAAGGTCATAAGATGGGGTATACGATATCCAGCTAATCAAGAAAGCCATTCATATCCAAGAAAGAATAAATAGCAGCACGATTAGGCGGATTCTTACTCTCCCAGAGTTGAAATCACTTGAGCTTTCGGTGAAACGCTGCTCTTCCCAATCGTCCGAGCTAATCGAGATAGTGCATCACCAGTTAAGACGGGCCTTGAAGCGGGAGAGCGATGGCCTGAATTTTGTTGGCCGCTCGCTTGTGGGGAGGAGTGATTTCGAGAATGGAAGCCAGACTGGCCTCTACCACCTCGAGAGAATCGTAATGTATCATTGGCGCTGCGGGGATGAGGTGGGAGTCTGGGAGCGGTGTGAGCTCTTGTATGTGTATAGGCTTGGTCTCGATTTGTTGAGGGCAACCCAGTGTAGGACGGCATGTCCGCAGGAGCTGAGGCGGAATCAGACTCTCCCTTTGGGGCGTGCATAGAGGCCTCCAGTCCTTCGACGTTGTCATCATCATCTGCATTGCTCTTCGAGGTAGCAGGCGTGGTAGCAGTACTACCTGATAGCTCAGCTATGGCCACCTCGGGCCCGCTTAAGCCATTGAGAGCCGGTGGTGCCCCCGAGCGCGGTTCTAGTTGAGAATTTGTCTGTCCTACATGTTTATCCGAGGTCGGGCCGGTAGTGGTATCTTCGGTGGTGTTTCCTTTGCGACCCTTGGCAAATGAGCTGCCCTTCCCGTCAACAGGAGATTTCGGGTGAACAGGGGACCGCTGGGGTGTGGAAGCCTGCTGCGACTTACGATGCGGGTCACTGGGGGTTGAAGAGGGTTTGGAAGGTAATGAAGGGTGCAAAGCATTCCTAGGAAGAGGCTTTACCTTGTTCTGCTCTGCAGGCTTGGGTGGTAGTAAGCGTTGACTACTGTTTTTAGTTTGCACACCACCTTTGGCAGCTGAAGGCGATAGCTGGGTGCCAGTTGGGTTTGTGCGTTGATTCCCAGCAGGATACGGATCGGCCAAGGGTGATGGATTGTGGGCATGTTTGCCTAATCGATTAGTTGAAGAAATTTCATTTTCGAGGGTGATAACTTGACGTAAAGGGCTGGCAGTCATTGATGTTGAAATATCTGGTAGTGGCCGAAGACCCTCCACAATAATCGGCGAGATGGTCTCGGACTTGGTAGAATTGAAGGTTGAAGTCGTGACACCCCAATCATCAAGGTCCGGAAGACTATCATCATCATCGCCAGCCCAGTCAATATGACTGCCTGGGGTAGCAGGTCTATGGTCCATTGCCGAGGCTCGGACACGCTCGACAAGTACATCGATATCGTGCCGCATGTCTGAACGTTGGTTAAAGTGAGGTGGTGCGTCCTTTATAGGTGCGGTGTGAGGTGGTGTTTGGATTTTGCTCGATTGTGAAGTGGTGTCAATTGGAGCAGGTGGTACGACTTTTGGAGGTATTATCCCATTTGCTTTGGAGTTCTGTGACTTTTTTCGTTTATTAGCAGGTCTGGAGGAGACAGGTGACGACGAGGGCTCAGATACAGGGGGTATTTGTGTGTTCACAGCGGATGGAGTAGCACGAGAGGTCTTGCGGGAAGGAGGTTTTGTTTTCGCAGGCGAAGCAGCTTCCGCCGGAGTTGACTTGTCAGAAGAACGAGAAGTTTGTATTGCGGCAGGCTGAGGGCGACCCGCAGTGGAATTTGAAGGCGAAGGCCCCGGAGTCGGTGCATCAGCTTTTGAAAGATGGGACCCGTCTTCAATTGGTGATTGCCTTGACTCTCTGCCGGAGTGATTACCTCGACCGCCACCACGGCCACCACGGTGACCTCCGCGACCCCTTCCACGACCAGGTCGGCTAAGACCGTTGAAAGCGCCTCCCGAATCACCAGTAGCACGCTCCCATCTGGATGAAGGATTGGCGCCTGTTGGTGTGGCCATAGTCAAGATTCTGCAAAAGTTTTTTTTGTTTGAAATTATGAGCTTCGTTTTGAAGAAGGAGAAAATAATGGGCGCACATGTTGGGAGAGGAAAGTTGGTTTAGAAAAAGGAAATGTCGGGAAATAGCTCAAAGTACTACCGCGAGTCAGCCAAACAGGGCAAAGCACAACTCTTTACCTCGAACGACCATCTACAATGTCCAAAGCCTCCCAACCAGAACTTAAAAAGGCAAGTCTTGAAAGAATATTACATGTTAGAGATTGTGAACTAATTGCAATGTTTTAGTTTATGGATAAGAAGTTATTTGTTCATCTTCAAGGTGGACGAAAAGTTAGCGGTGTCCTTCGAGGCTACGACCTTTTCTTAAATCTAGTGATCGACGATGCCGTCGAAGAGAGTACACCTGCGCAAAAACATCAGATTGGAACAGTTGTGAGTGGTGTTCTCTTGGATCCAACACTCTGATAGGCTGACATGACTCGATCTAGGTTATTCGCGGAAACAGTGTTACATCGATGGAGACTCTGGAAGCGATACGGTGAGGAAGATGAAAGGCGCAGATGGTGTATTCTGTACTACTTTATCCTTTCGCCTTACATATTGTATCCACTTTGGTTGGACTTTTGGAACAAGCGCGCGCCTGTCTGTAACTGATTGTTTGGTGATGGGAGCTAATGCAAACAAGAATCTTTCATGGGAACTTGCTCTCGGGGCTTGGTTAGTCGTCGCCGACGTCGCCCTTGTCGATGTCCACTCGTTGTCTGTCTCGCTCAATACGCGCCCAAGTCGCGCAAAAGTCAGCAAAATCTCAAATTCACTTGCTTCCAAACCCATTCCGTCGCCACTCTTCTTCAATTCTCTTCACACTTCGCCCACCGGACAATTCCGACCAACAGTTGACGCCCTCAATTCAACCTGACATTTCCGGCTCATCTTCGCGGAACTACGCCAAAGAATCACGTTGGACAGACCTTGATACTGCACTGAGAGACGCGGATAACCCTCATGTGGTTTGGACCGCTTATTCAAACCTCCTTCTGGTGGCAGGCACGGAGTCAATTCCATTACAAGTCCACCAACGAGTTTTGAGGTCGTGTTGTGCCTCTGTGACAACTTTGAGGTCGACGCTCACCTGGCATCTCCGTCAAGGAAACTTGGTAGATGTTTCTGTGCAGTATGACAAGCGTTTACGCGCCGTCATGCAAAATATATGGAACGCCGGGCTGCAACCAACGCCGGATGACTACAATTTTGTCCTCGGTCGTTTTGCAGCTGTAGGCAACCGCGAAAGATGTTGGCTGGTTTACAAAGAACTTCGGCGGCATGGTCAGACTCCCTCGCAGATTACCTTTGGATATTGCCTTCAGTCGATTGCGCAGAGGTTTTCTCTTCCTATACCCAAAGACAGCCGTGACGCGCTGGTTGGGGCTGCTCGATTTGAGTTTTCGACTTATGCAGCGCATATGCGAGAGCTTGGCATTCCCATGAACCCTGTAACATTCGACCTCTCCATCCGGATTCTTGGAGAAACTCTCGATGCGACTGGTTTCGAGAACCTTATGAAATGGGGTTATGGGATCGACCTCTCAAATCCTGATCGCGTTGCGCTGGAGTTCCTCGAACACCGGAACAAAACTGAGAGCGACGGCGCCTCGACCTCCGCTTTCCCATTCACAACAACCGCTCTCAACACTACGCTTGACATCCTTGGGCGGTTGGGCGATATCTCCAGGATGATCACCGCTTTCGAAGTCCTCACCCAGCCCCTTCCCTCAGCAAACCAACACTTTTTCAACTCTTTCGAAGCAGACGAAGAGGATGATTTTGGTGTTCAAGTCGATGTACCCTCTTCCGCCCCTCAACAAGCATGTCTCGCAATCCCTAACACAACTACATTCAACATCATGCTCCGATATCTATGCCGTGCAGATAATGCTGTCCTATCAAGACATTATATTAATTACGCGCGAATGCTTGACCGGCGAATATCGCACCATTTGCGAAACCAAATTATGCATTACAGGAGAATAAAGGTTCCTCTACAGCAAATCCTATCACCCAACCTCTGTATGAGCCCAAGTATGCTCGTCTCTGCACTTGGTCAGGGAAACAAAGATAACAATATTGGCCTTCTGCGCTGGATACACTCCAAAATGCCTTCCTACATAAATGCATGTAAACGCGACCTAGACGCCCTCGTAAAGGTGACGGAAGAGATGAAGACAGAAAATTACCAACCAGAACCTATCCCACTTTCAAAATCCTACAAACTCATTCCCATCCTTGAACTCGACATTGAAAACCCACCTCAACCCACACCTGTTGTCAGAAAACAATTTAACATCGCTCGCCATATCGCTGTCCTCGAGCGAAATTACGAAGAACTGCAAGCATTCGAGAAACGGCTCGACTTTGTTATTCGGCGAGCTCATGAACGGCTAAAGGAGCGGCTCGGTCGCCGAGTCTGGGAGAAGAAAGATGTCTACTTTGCGGGCATTGGGAAAAGGCAGTTGGTTCCGAAAGAAAAGTGGAAAGCTTTGGTCAACTTCAAACTTAACGACAATCCGTTCGAGTACAAAGCGAACCGTAAACCCTGGAAGCCAGCCGAGTTTGGTATGGTGCGGAAACGACGTCCATCGCAAAGTTTCGAGGGTTATGGTCCTCAGCCACTCTCAGAGCCAGAAGCAGAGCCGACGCCTTCGTCTATGGGTGATAAAACCAGTGTTTCGAAGACATAGCTGAGTTAGTGCACTCTGGTACGTAGCGCCGTCCGTCAGTCAATTACGAAGTCCTAACTGAAAGCAACGCAGATACTTCGAGGCCACGGTGATTGAGATATCCGACCAATGCCACGGACACGAACACGCCAGATAACTGCGCACATGATGTAAGGCGACCCACATCTCGCTCGAGCGGAGTTACGGAGAGCATGTGCGCATATTAGAATGGGATATACTATCTGTATATTGATTTAATGGTATAATTGCCGTTCATTCAATCCTCTGGCCCACTTGAAGTATTATTTGTGTTCTTGGTTTACCTTACCTTTCTCTTCTATCTGTTCACGAACAGCTCGCTCTAGTCCATTAAGCCAAACTTCTACGGGTGCTCCTTGCAGCAAGCCAGAAGGATGTGAAGGTGCAGTGTGACTGAGTACCACATTGCCGACACCGATGTATCGTGCCAGTGCAAGAACGGGAAGCTTTCGCAGAGCACGACCGGACATTCCTTGCAACTACAATAACGCATTAGAGGCTCTGTCGCAGAATCAGTTGGGCACGCACTTGACAGCTAGTGGCCAGCGAAAGTAAGCGTTTCCCAGTACTGTTAGATCTGTCTTGAGGGCTTTCGTCTTCGATTGATGGTTCATCCAGCAAGCCATACAATCTGACTTGGGCTAAACTTGGGACATCCTGTATGGATTTTGAGGCTGCATAGGTTAAGCAGATAAATATTAAAACGTACAGTTCCAGCTACTACTCCTTTTGAAGTCATCTCGCAAAGACAACTCCGAAGAATGTCATATATGGCCTCTCGAGATGGAAGATCAACGAACTGAATGATGTCAGCACGATCGACGAAAGCGCTGTCTGGGATAATCTTCAGTGGTTTCTTGAAACAAAGCTGAAGAGCAAGGCCTACCGATTGCTTGCACCAAGTTGCTGGTTGCCATAATTAAAACATTCTTACGATGTTTAAGCTTGTCCAGTTGAGTTAAGAGAGCATTCACTACCTGGACTTCTCGTGAGAGGCTGTGAAGCAAATAGCACTCCTTCACTTACTCGTAGACCATCAGAGGGTTCTGTACCGGCCATCGCGCCTGCTCTGGCTGCTGTCAAGGATTCTACCTCATCTACGATGAAGGCTTAGATTTGCCTCAAGAAATCAAAGAGAGGATTGACCTATCAGAACCACCACAAAACCATCCTCCTCCTCAATCAGATCTGTTATTCCACTAAAAAGTTTCTGCACGAGTTTGCCAGATTCAGAGAACCATTTCGAAAAGAGCGAATGGGAGTTAATTTCCAGGAGACGAGCGTTTGAGTATCTATTTCCAACACTTGTTAGAATAAGCTTCAGAGTTGAATGAAATAAAAACCTGTGAGAAAATCGAATGGCAATCTTTTGGGCCAGAGCCCGACAAAGTGATGTCTTTCCTGTTCCTGGAGGACCATGCAGTAGGACAACCCGGTTCCATGAAACCAGATTATCTAGTTTGAGAGAGGTTATCACCGGGAATGAAGATCTAACATGTAGCTTACAGTCGATGTTTGCATCACTCAAAATGAGAGTTGCTTGGATATAATCAAGCAGTTTCATCTTGACATTATCCGCATATATGAGAGAATCCCAGAGCCCTTCGTATTGCTGATTAGGCAATTCGCACATAGTCGCCGCCATCGTTTCATCTTCTTCGCCTTGCTGTCCTCCATTATTCCCGTACTCTTCAAATGCATCACCGTCTGTTGGTTGGTACACATGAACTTGAATGGCCATCTCCTGGACAGGAAGTGAAGATTTCGGACAGGCAGATTCGCATACGATGATTCGCTCCACTGCATCTGCCAATTCTGGAACATCTTTCCACCCTTCAAGTGTGGACGGTATGTAAAGCGTCTCGTAAGATGTTACGTGCGCGTAGACCGCGTTCTTGATGGTCTCATATCGCGCCGATGAGCGAAGTTTGAGACGGACCTCCACTGCCAAAGATCTTGAATTTAGTGAGGGTCGAGACAGCTTACTGGAGCGTACCGTGTATTAACCATTTACTTAAAGTTGAATCCTGCGGCTGAGAGGTCATCGTTAGTGTCAAGGCAGTGAACGATGGAGAAGACGCGACCACGACACGCGCAGACAGCGCGTCTTTGTGATCACATGATGGCAATTATCTTTTGGCAGCAACCATGACCTCCTCCTGTCCAGTCGAGGAGCAATCAAATCCGCTTCTGGATCCTTCTTCCTTTATATTTCCCGGCCTCTTGAGCTCTACTACACTGATAATAGAATTCTGTGATAGAGTGAGAAGATTGCTAACCAGAGTCATCTTGAGCTAATCAGTTGCCTTAGTGTCGATGGTATTACCTTTCCACTCAATTTCGCCATGAGCAGCAAATAATTGTCAATTAGGCTGCACAGAGCTACATGGGTCCAGACTGAACTGTTTCTGACCTTTCCACCTCCAACAATTGGGTGTATTTCCCTCATACCTTTGAATCAAGAGGATACAGCTGGGAGATTCCGAGTGTGGCTCTCCAAGAAGGACGATTCAGGGCCGCAATTGATATGGGACAGAAAAGTGGAAGGAGGCTTTCCAGAACTCAAAGCCCTCGTAAGTGACGTTGATTCTAAAAATCCTCGTCGATTAAAGAGTGACACAGAAGCAACGAATTCGAGATGTACTGGAGCCTGGTAAATCATTAGGACACTCTGATAGAAAGTAGTACGAGTAATTGATCCGTTCTGTATTCGGAAGTCGTACCTTTTGACCCTTGACCTCCAACTTTGACTTGACTGTCTCCCCGGCCATGGACTTGGAGACAACATCTGGCTATGAAAAGCTATTGGCCCAGTGTAAATCAAATGGTTCGTCGTGTCATGCTGTCAGGCCAACCACAAATTCTCAGCCCAGTTTGTCCAACAAGATGTTGATGTTAAAGTTGGTGCCCTCGCAAAACTCCAAGCCCACTTCAGCAAAGGCATTGTCGAGGTCTCAGTCCAAATTACATTATTTTCTCTCTTTTTCTCAACATAATACAGATACCAGACTCAGATACCCTCATTACGATACTCAAGACCTCGTTACGAACTTCAAATGTGCATCTGAGCAACGCGACACTTTCAGCATTGCCAACAATACTCCCTTCTCTGGTGGCTCATCCGTCTTATGCTACACCACTTACGTCCAACGCGAACTTGGCGTCTTCGTCATCGACTTCATCTATTGCTTCTAACGCGTTTGATGTTGCAACTGTCCGTCAGGTGGTGATCGCGTTTCTGCCAACTGGGGGCATAGTGGACCGTCTAGGGGACAAAGAAAAAGCTCAAGCCAAAGCACGAGAGACACTAGTTCTTATTGGAGGTTATGCCTTCAGAGCAGGAGGGGGGAGCACCATCGCCAACAAGTTGGGCAAAGAGCAGGAGACTCCTCTAGCCATTTTTGAGCGAATAGTCAAGGAAGTGGGGTTAGCTAGCAAAGTCTGGAAGGTCCGTGAACAGGTATGCACTTATCAAGCCCGTCGCATGTAGTCTCGCTGATTTCAGCCTCCTGTCACTGCCAGTGTATCCTGACTCTGGTACATATTCGCAGATCCCATCACCTCTTCCCAATTCGGCCTTATCTTTCCCCACTCGTTGATTGTTTGGAAGACACCGACGCACACGTACGCGATTGTGCGCGTCAATCCGTCGTTGAACTTTTTACAGGCCCAGGTGTTACAGATACAGCACGCGCTGACCTCAAGAAGGAGCTTACCAAGAAGAGTGTTAGAAAGGCCATTGTCGACGATGTTTTGGCTAAATTATTGAACAAAGCTTCAACATCCAGTCTTCCTTCTTACGAAGGACCTGAAAATGGTGATCCACTTGCCAGGAAAGAGTATGTTCCTCCTAGCCTTGCCCTTCAAGGTAGACGCGCCGTATCAGGTCAGGCTAGTTCCAGTATGCCGAGGACAGTCAGTCAGTCCAGTGTCAAGGACATTTCTCGTCCTGCAAGCAGGGCCGCTGCTGCTACGCCACCGCCCCAGACTCCTGGCGCAAGCGAAATCACCGAAATCACCCCGGTATACGTGAGTCTTGGGCTTACCTTGGCCTTCGGTGTCACCTCATAACTTTTGCAGATCGCTTCCAGTCGCGACCTCGAAAACGAGTTCGCTGGTATGCACAAGTGTTTCGAAGGACGAGAATCAGAATTCAACTGGCTACCACGAGATAACGCCATTCAGAGGGTTCGAGGCATGCTCAAAGGAGACGTTCATAATCGATTCACAGAGCCGTTTCTTGCATCTTTGAAGGATTTCATCCAATTATCTTTGAAAACTGTATGTATGCCTTCTTATTCTGTCAATGAGATGGCTAATAATCTTTCATAGCTTTTGAGTTTGCGTACGACAGTTGCCACCAATACCTGCAATCTCTATCTTGAGATGACTGTAGCTTTGGGTCACTCACTGGAACCCCACTGTGAAGTGTTATTCACCAACCTGCTGAAAATGTCTGGTCTTACCAAGAAGATTACTGCTCAACTATCGCAAGCCTGCGTAACCGGCCTCATCACTCGTACCTCCCCTCAGCCACGTATCGTCATCCCTCTGCTCTGGACAACACTCCAAGAAAAAACCGTTCAATCGAGGGCTTATGCAGTTGCTCATCTCAAACACTACATTGAAACGCATGGCTTGCGGCTGAAAAATACTATGGAAACTTTGGGGCATATTGATACTCTTGAAAAATCAGTCAAGAAAACTCTGGCCGACCCAAATCCCGCTGTTCGAGAAACCGCTCGCGTTATGTTCTGGGTCTTCGAAGGAGTCTGGCCGGATCGAGGTACGGTCATCTTGGACTCGTTAGATGCAACAGCGCGCAAGCAATTAGAAAAAGCGTGCCCCAACCCCTTGCAGGCCGTCATGCCACCTACTACCCCAAAAGTAACCAAGAAGTCGAGTGTTGCTGCTGCAATTGCAGCGAGTCGTGCAAAAGCAAAAGCAATTGCTACTGCACCTCCTTCCCTACGGCATCAAGCCACATCACATGCCGGGGCTGGCCTGCCTCGAAGAGCCACTTCGCCAAGCGTGTCACCCAAGAACACCACCGCTCGCCCGTCATCTCCCCTGAGGATGTCGTCTACTTCTCCTTCTCCTTCCAGATCTCGAGTCCTCTCTGGGGGCTTGCCTCGTTCGACGAGCACTAGCGCTATCCCGTCTAGTACGACGCACACTCGTACACCATCAGGAGGGTCAGAGACTGTGAATAGGTCCACGTCTCCTGCCTTATCAGATGGAGGGAGGCGTCGGCAGTCATCTCCATTGGCGAATGCAGCAACTGGCTCTACAATCAGGAAAGCCATTTCCACAGCCCTTCCTGCATCACCACCCTCTTCGGTTGGGCATATTTCCCCTACACCACGCTCACGGAACGGTGCAGTTCCCATTCCAGCAAGGCCATCGATAACCCGACTACCAAGCCACGATGATGATTCGTTACTGATGGCCCAGGCAGTCCCAATACCCGAAGATTCAGACTCGGAAGACGACAACGCCATCAACGTTATGTCTTTCTCTGCTGCTTTTGAGAAAATTTCACCGCGCAAAGTGACGAAACAATCTCCACCTCCTACCCTCTCTCCTTCATCCGACTCTCGACCCACTGCTGCGTCAGTCTCGAACGCCCTTTCTACCGGATCAATCGGAGGACATCCAACTCAACCCGTTGTCGAAGACGCCCTTCGAGCACGTGCGGAACAAGCGGAAAGCGCTGCTGAACGACTTCTAGAACTTGTCGAGTCCGAGGACGATTTGAGCAGTCATCCAACGCTTCCACCTGCCCTTATGAAGAACACAAATGGACGTGGCCCCCAACCGCTGAAACCCAAACTGAAACCAACACCAATACCCCTGGCCCAGCAAAAAACGATGCCAAAAACCCCAAACAATAGGGCGAATATTATCATGAAACAAGCCGCCTTGTTCGAGGATAGCCCTGCTCAGAAAAATGGGAAATCCACGTCTTTATTAGATGTGTTGAAAAACCAGAAACAGGAAACCGGTTGGTGGCTAAAGAGGAAAGCGTGTAGGTTCTAAATACTTTCGGGCTACATCATCGTGTTAAATCTCCTCCAGTAATGTCGGAGCCGTCTAAATTCCCTCCGCTGGCCTCTGAACCTCTTGAAGAACTTGAAATTCACATCTCAACTCTGGAGAATGGCAATGTCGAAGTAGCTTCCTTGAAGCGTTTGGCATTGTTTTGTATGCTCAACTCGGTTACCGACTCCCTGCTCTCCCCTCTCTCAGGTCCAGGCAACCACTTCCCTCCCAGTCCAACCTATGAACCGCCAGGTTGGCCTGCCAAGGAATTGAACAACCAGCTATGGGAAAATAATAGGAACTTTGACCGTCTCTTCAACAACCTAATGGCGTATCTCCAGCCTGAAAAAGTATGTCTTGCCTTTTTTCCAATCTACCAAGCAGAATAAATACTAATTCAACTCACTTAGCCTGAAGATGAAGTAGCCTATGGTCTGATCATAGTGTGGGAAATACTGGAGAACCTACCCACTTTCCTTGACGGTAAAGAGAGCGACATCTTTGCGATGGTTTTGCGAGTTCGATATTCGAACAAGATTACTGTGTGTAGCCATTATACTTTATCATACCTCAGTCTTACTCCGGCTTGCAGGTTCTTGAAGGCACCAACGCCATTCGAGATATCTTGGCTTCGAAGTTGGACCCTGTTTATGGCTTAACGACGTTGCATGGTACTCTGAAGATGTTTTACGCTGAGGCTACTCCGTCTCCTGATGACGAAGAAATAAAAGCATCGACCTACTCTTTCGGCTTGATGGCTCTAGGAAAATTCATTTTGCGCCTACCTGCCGAGATTGCAGAAGAAGAGCTCCCTCGTTTGAGATCTACGCTGATCACTGTGAGTAGTTCGAGGTTGTTTTTTTTCGATGAAGTAGTTTTCTGAACTGTATCACTAGGCTCTGAACGACAAATCTTCATTAATAGTCCGCGAGTCCGCTGCATCGGCCATCATTGCAGCTCAACTAGTTTTGCAAGATGAAACACATCTCTTCGCACTGTTAGATGGGCTAGCCGACGAAAAGAAGAATCTTCTAACTTATCTGTTTGATAAACATGGTGCCCGCAATGTCACTATCTCAAATGGTTCCAACGGAATGGAAAAGTTAGAAAAAGAAATGAGGAGACTTGACAATAGAACAAGCACTCCCCTTCGTGGTAGTTTTTAGTCCGTTCCCTCTGTTTTCGCATATTGTACGATACATGGTCTTCTGCTTGCTGTTGCTGATTAATTATGAAAGTGAAAATAATAGAGATGTCTTGAAATTAGGATGAAGATAGACGTATGCGTGTGTGATCGCCCACCAACAAATTTTTGAAGATT
This sequence comes from Crepidotus variabilis, assembly GCA_015657495.1. Classification (NCBI taxonomy): domain Eukaryota; kingdom Fungi; phylum Basidiomycota; class Agaricomycetes; order Agaricales; family Crepidotaceae; genus Crepidotus; species Crepidotus variabilis. The sequence goes on along the minus strand of MU157826.1, from coordinate 741,294 downwards.
TCTTATGTATAACCGATACAGATGAGTTTAATGATATGGTAGTGTACATGACAATGCTTATAATAATCATAGGGCGTTCTCAAACACGAGTTTGCGGAGCTTCTTTACTATTGGCGGCTGTGAGAAGAGAGCAGGCCTAGAAAATGTTCCGTCAGAACAGAATTGATCAATGCAAAACGCTACTCACATTGATGTACCACACATAGCAGCAGGGTTCCCCATGATTATACTCTCTGAGACCCCGGCAATACTGTCACTCTTCCCGAATGCCGATGCGTCGAACAAATGGTCTGTCGTTTTCTCGAAAGAGGCAAGCATCAGGACGCTGTCCTTCATCTTGGCAACACCAAACCGTGTAATCCCTAAGACTTCTCCCTTGCAAGTCATGACATCGCCGAGAAGCATAACATGTCTAGGGTCAATGATCATGTCATGGGATTTCATGGTATATTGAATCTCATTGATGATTGTTCTTCGAGCAGCTTCGATACCCAAAACCTGGGCGACTTCGATGACATGATTTGATGACGTTTGTTCACCAACAACACCTATAAAAAGGTCGTGTCGAAATCTAAATACACCAAAAATTCAGCTTCACCTTCTGTGATCATGCACTTTTGTAAACCATATCCTTCTACAAGCAATTCTTTGTCACCTTTTTTGCCTCTGTTGTCGTCTTTGTCCTTGATGTTGATGACCGCTCGATGAATTGTAGAGACGCCCTGTCGAGAATCATTAACAACGGTCAGAGAGGGTCTAATAAATTCAAACTTTGACTACAACGTCTGCAAGCCCTCTTTTCATCTCGCGGATGCGATAGAATTTATCATCACCATCTACGTAAATCCTTAGTCGATTTTTTCGCGGAATGACAGTGATTGCCTGAAAAGTCCGTCAGTGAAGAATGGCACTGAAAGCAAGGAAAATGACCTCTTGTTTGATTTTTAGTTTCTTCGCAGCTACAATTGCCCATTTGATGTCGTCAATGGTGAGTTCAAGCTAATATTTCTCAGCTTTCTGTCACATCCAAATACATACAAGCTTGCCTGTAGTTTTTGAATGGCGTCTGTATCGACAATTATCCCGAGATATGTGTATTGAGGTGCCCATGCCTCTTCAAAGAGACTTGCAATCTGGAAATTCTTAATTTGAACGTTGGAATAAGTCTGGAAAGTGACGTACATCTCCAAGCAGTGTTTTCTCCAACCTAGCTTTTACTATGCGTGCAGATGGTTCACTATCGCAAGTAACAAGCTTGCAGCTGATGATGGGTGTGCTGATAGCTTTCGCCGCATTTATGATTTCCTTAATACGAGGAACACCAAGAGTAACGTTCATAGAGGCTACACCAGCAAAATGAAAAGTTTTCAAAGTCATCTGTGTTCCTGGCTCTCCGATGGACTGTGCGCCAACAGCACCAACGGTAGAGCCTTTCGTAGAGTTAAGTTACATGCAATGGGGAGGAATATTCTCGCGTACCCGGTTCAATACGCGCCTTCACGTATTTCACCCAACAGAGATCCAAGAATAGGCGAAGTTGATTTTCTGTTACCTTTGAATGATTATCAACGAGAGCTTTATCTGCATCTAGAAAAATTTCAGGGATGATATTAATAAGAAACGAAATCGGTGGACCTGATGCTCCTAGAGAAAGATCGGTGTCTTTATCCCACTCATCGGACCTCTCCAAGGCATCAAACATGCCTCGACCTTGTCTTGATGTGGCGAGCTTTTGGGCAAGATGCTCAAGAATGAAATCTCTAACAGTTTCGAGGTACGTCGGAGTACACTCATTCGTAAACCGCGGTGTCGATAACTCATGATCAACCATGCTCATGATTTCAAATGGGAGAAGGCCTCGACCATGACGTTGACCTGATGCCTAAGACAACGTTAAGCGAATACTGAGCCTGGCAAACATTATAACTCACCAATGCATGCGAGAGAGAGCGGTTCATGTCAATGGGTTGCGCATCACCTTCTAAACAGGCAGGATCTAACCCATCATCACCATATCTAAACTGAACAACGCCACCTGTCGAGTTGCGGACTGACAAATCATATTGGGTAGTAAGATCTTCAAGAGCCTTCATCAAACGTCTTTGCATGTAACCAGTTTCGGCAGTCTTCACGGCAGTATCGACCAAACCTTCACGACCAGAGATTGCGTGGAATAAAAACTCGGTTGCAAACAGTCCGGAAAAAAAGCTGTTTCGCACAAATCCTTTCGATGGAGGCTCTCGTGACTTTTTTGGGAAATGAGGCAAGGACCTATCCTGAAACCCATCCGGGACACGATGTCCAGCAATAATTTGTTGTCCAACACATGCCACCATCTGGGAAACATTAATGACGGAACCTGAAACATATTGTTTCAATGCGACCGGAAAATCTAGAGGGTATGATGCACCTTTAGAGCCGCAAGTAGCCATGATCAGAGGTGCATTTTGACGGCTGAGCTCCCTCATACAAATTTGCCCTACTGCCTCACGAACCTTCGACAAAACAGAGGAGATCATAGCTTCCAAGGTTTGCTCTTGATCGCAACCTGGCTTGTTCTCTAGTTTGCCCTTCTTCGCGAGTGTGATTAAATCTTGGCAGTCGTCATACGCTTTTTCAACGAGTTCATCCTTTTTCTTTCTCAGCTCCGGCCCAGGAATGACATCATTGATACCTAGAGAAAAGCCATAGTTTGCTGTGGATCATCAGCGACTGCAAAATCACGAAGACGTCAAGTACAGACCTAAGTAGCGAGCTGCCAGTTTTGCCAGACGATTCATTGCAGCAGCAGCTTCGTGAGGCCCATAATCACGCATGATCACACCAAATATCGACTTTTTCTTCCCACTACCGACAGTTGCCTTGTCCATGACGCCACACATAATCTCGCTATTCACGATGACCAGCCATCCATCGTTGGGAGACAAGTCTGGCTGTACCTTGTCAATCCACGGATAGTTGCGAGGTGAAGCTTCCTCCCATTTGTGACATTTCGATTCGACATTGACGAAAATCTTGCAGTCCTTGTTTGGCCGCATTAGTACGTTGAAAATTTGCTTGCCAGTCCATAGTCGAACAGGTTTGAAGATGGTAGGGGGTGGGATGTCGATCTGAGCATTAGCGTCTGCGAAATAGCAACAGATTTGTGTAAACTGGCGTCTATCGAAGAATCGATCCTTTCGCGAGAGTAAAAAAGACGCTGTGATAAAATCTTGAATAGCAGCAATCACGGGCTCGCCATTTCGCGGTGTGACAAGGTTGTGCTTGACACTCATTAGTTCCAGGGCTTCAGTTCGGGCTTCTTCGGTCTGTGGTACGTCTATAGTAAATATGAGTAGGAGGTAGACAACCAAAACTCCTTAACGTACGAAGATTCATCTCATCTCCGTCAAAGTCTGCATTGTATGGTCCACACACGCACTCGTTTAAGCGGAATGTCCTCCAGGGGCGAATTTTGGCCTACTTCCAACATTAGTGACAGAGCTGAAAATTGGGTGAGGCGAACCATACTCGATGACACATTATTGAAAGCTAATAAACCTGATCAGCTAGGTGGCAGATGTGAGATTAAGCCAAAACGTACTTTGTGTAGACTAGGTTGCCGATTGAACAATACGACATCTCCGTCAATGATATGCCTCTCAACAATGTCACCAATAAGTAAGCCGTCCGCTATAGCGCTTCTATTCCCAAACTTGAGGAACTTCTTATTTTCTCCTCTAGCTACAAAGTTGGCACCAGGGTGTACTTCAGGCCCATTCCGAATGGCCTGCTTCAAGGAATTAATATTGTGCGAAGTAACCCGTTCGGGGTATGTCAAGACTTTAGCGACCCTCTCTGGAACAGCAACCTCGTCAATGCGCAAGTTTGGATCAGGAGAGATGACTGTCCGTCCCGAAAAATCGACACGCTTCCCAGAAAGGTTCCCTCTGAAACGTCCTTGTTTGCCTTTGAGTCGTTGCACGAAGCCTCGTATTGGTTTTTGTCCTAGCTGAGATGGAACTCCCGGCAGTTCAGAGTTGATGTACATGGCGACCGATAGTTGCAGGAATTCCCATTGTTCCTACAATAAAATTAGTGAGGTGGCTCAAAACACCAATGATCAAGTACCATAAACTGTGGAGTGGGTGCACCCTTGGCCAGACCTTGTTTGATGAGGGCATTGGTGAAAACAATCTCAGTTAATTTTACTGTTAAATCGTCCTCGTTTGAAGCACCGTCTTGCGCAACTGAGGGCCGTATACAAACCGGTGGAACTGAAAGATATTGCCATATAAATTCTTCTGGACGACCCCAGTCCGGATGAAGTCCTAGTAATTCACAGTCCTGATAGTAACATGAGAGCTTTATCTTGAGGATACGATCAAACAACACACCTCGTCGGATATTCGTCTAAACAGATCCAGTACCTTCAAAGGGTTCAAATCTTCATGCGCTGCTTTATTGATGTACATCCCAAGCTCCTTTTGCGACTCAATAGCCGATACAAATGTCTGCTTCCACTTTTCCAGCTCATCAGCCGTCTTCTTCGCCCTAAATTTATCATGAATGATTTTCAACGCTCCCGCCTTCTTCACAGCACCGTTTGTGGCCGAACAATACGGGCAATAAACGACTTTACGCGCCATAGTGTTGACACCCTTGGAGATAGTCTGACGTTGCATGTTTTCCAGATTTGGCCGACGGAAGCGTTTTAAAAATGTTCGGCGGTCTGGTTCTTCAAGTAGGACACGAGCGCATGTCTAACTTGTTTGTGAGTAATCGTGTCACTGCTCAACGGTTGAAATTTTACTTTACAGATAGCCTGGAGCACCGCAATAGCATGCTTGAAGTAGCCGATGTGAAAGACAGGAACAACGAGTTTGATATAGGCGTAATGCCCAACACAGTTTACAGAATTCTGCCCACAGGTCTCACAGAACGCGCTTTTCTCAGTGGTTCCCTAGAAGTCAATCAACATATGATCAACACAGAGCCGAATTAATTTCGCACCAGTCTTCTATCAAGTACACCGTGTTTCACTGGCAGTCGATCTGTAGGTGTGTAAAGATCTCGATGAGTGACTTCGAACTCTGAGATTTTAACTGTATCTTGAGCATTCAACAAGCTAAACTGAAGCTTTTTTCTGCCCAAATATCTCAGTATTGAGTCAGAGTTGAAGCAGAAAAAAATCGGACTCACATTATTTTCGGCGCCTGGCTCGAAACTGCCTCCTTCATCGTTAGAAGAAAAGTTGGCAGGCGAGTCAAACGGGAGTGGCATCCTCGGACCGAAATATGGATGATGTGACCCTGAAAACGACCCGTGACAATCGCGTCACGACGCAATTGCGCGTCGCCCCTCTGAGCTCAAGTTTCGATCTTACCAGTAAACATCATGTCCAGGACATCATACGACCGGTGAGTAAGCCTTCTGAGGTTTGAACATCCTAGTTAACCCTTTCTTAGATATCTTACCATCTTCTCGCCTGAAGGCCGGTTGTATCAAGTTGGTACGACCATATATACTTGAAATAATTTCAAACCAAAATTGCTCATCGACGTGTTTCTAGAGTATGCGTTCAAAGCCATTTCAGGCTCAGGGCACACAGCGGTTTCTGTAAGAGGCAAAGACACCGCTGTGGTGATCACTCAACGCAAAATTCCAGTGTGTTTACACCTGAAAGCATCTTCTCAATAACTCTAATGGACCTTCTACTAGGACAAACTTCTAGACGCGTCAACAGTCACCCATCTGTTCTCCATAACCCCCACGATCGGTTGTGTTATGACTGGCCTTCTCGGTCCGTTATTATCTTCCCTTAGACCTCTACTCTCACTTATCTTTCATCTTTGCACAGCTGATGCCCGACACCAAGTCACACGCGCACGAGGCGAAGCTGTCGAGTTTCGATACAAATACGGCTACGAAATTACCCCCGACGCACTAGCACGACGAATGGCCAACATCAATCAAGTATACACTCAACGAGCTGCAATGCGGCCCCTTGGCATCTGTACGGACTATCATCATCTCGAAATACTCATCACACTAACGTCACCTCTCAGCAATGATCCTGATTGGGATCGATCCAGAATTTGGCCCTCAGGTTTTCAAACTTGATCCAGCAGGTTATTTTGTTGGGTTCCATGCCACAGCAGCTGGCCAAAAACAACAAGAGGCGATGAACCATCTGGAGAAGAAGTGGAAGAAGCTTGATAATGGTCGAGGTGGTGATGATGCTACCAAAGCTGGTCAATCTCTAAGCAGAAACGAAGTCATCGAGGTAATTCTTCCACAATAACCATCCTGTCCTGCACTCAAACACGTTTACCAAGCTTGCCATCGAAGCCATGTCCACAGTCCATGCCACAGATTACAAACCTGGCGAGCTCGAGATTGGAATCGTGTCAACAGCTGAGGATGAGAACGAGAAACTTCGAGGGCAATGGAGAATCTTGGGAGAAGCCGAGATTGAGGAGCACTTGCTCGCATACGCAGAAAAAGATTAATGATATTCCGAGAAAACGAGTGGTGTACTTTGCTGGTCTAATGTATAGTGTTTGGACATTGTTCTTCAATACGAGGAAGCGCCGCCACTCTGGAGATGGCAAATGTAAGCAGTCTAGTCAGGGATAAGGCTAAAAGGACGCGTACCATGATCGCATCCATCTCTGCTTCCGAGAGTTGTCGGACTCGTGGTTTCCAGAACCGACCCGGTGCCTCCCAGAAGTGATCATATGTGTCGGCGTTTGAGGATGGCTTGGAAGCGGCTTCTGTTTTCGACGATTCCATCTTCTTCAAAAAGTCTGAGAAATGTTGCTTGAATTCTGCAGGAGCAGCAGGGTGTGCGTGACGGGCATCAGGTGCTAATACGGTGGTCAACAATCAGAAAACACGAAATGAGTATATTCATCACACACAGCTAGGCCATGTTCTTTTGCCAATAAATTTAATGAGCGGAGTGTGGGCTCTTGCAGAACAGCAGCGAAGGGATGGATGCATGGTTGATGAGAGGCCTCTCACCGGCGGCAATCGGCTGTTCCGTCGTGGATGTTTGGCATTCTCACCATCATTAAATATTTCACTGCTTAAACTCGGGGGTCCCATTATTGTCCTCCCGTCTTCGCAGAGGAAGCCTGAAAAGAAAATGTCGCACCACCTGTTTCTCTTATCTCCCTCGGACACACCGCTGTACAGCCTAACCCACCAGTCTTCCAAACCGGTGGCAACTATAACATCGCCGCTCGCATCAAACCTCCCAACTTGGTCTACAAGCGCGTTTGCTGGGACACTAACAGCTTTGTCTGGTGCATCTAGCACTACTCAACATACATCAGGAGGGGCGGTGAAAGTAGGCGGTGGTCAAGATCGCCATGTCATACAGATGATTGCAAATGCCAGCCTTGATGTGATAGAAGATGAGATGCGAAAACAGAATCTCATGTGGGTCATGATATCTTTTTGTTCTTGTCGGTACTTTTGTGACGTTATAAGTAGGTACTTTAAATCGATAGACAAGTTTAATGAGTGGACGGTTTCTGCATTTGTTACACCAAGCAGTGAGACTCATCAGCCGACACCTTGTAGAATTCCTAATGTAGTTTTTGCGATAGATATGAAATTTGTGCTGCTGCATGAAGGCAAGAATGACGATGGGATCCGATTGTTTTTCATGGAAGTTTGGGAGTTGTATGTAAAGGTAATTGTTCACTGGAACTGTATTGAACGAAACTCGAGGACTGAAGGCAAGATAATAGACTGCGATGAATCCGTTCCAAACTGCTCACACTGCCGTTCGGAGTAGCGTATTTGACACCAGGGTTCGCAATTCAGCGCGGAAATACTTGTGATGGTGACTGGGGTCCGGGTGTATATATAAATGATTGCTGTGTTGTTGACAATGATAGTTTGCTCTCTCTTCTCTCTCTCTCTTTCGTCGCTTGGCTGGCATATCTTGTCTCTCTTCTCATTATCTATAATCTCAACTAAAACCTACAAAACAAATCTCCTTTTCTTCTCAACTCTTTCACCCAATTTCTTTTATCCAAAGAGAGTAGCAACTTTTCTTGCCTTTTTCTGTCCAATAATCCTCCAGCCTATCTAAATCCTCTCCAATTTCTGAACAACCAGCAATGACTACTCAAACGAATTCAAACAACCGCGCTTCCCTCCTCGCAGGCCTCCGCACAGGCGGCGTCCGTTCTTCGTCCTACAATGTTCCACACACTGCTGCTCCAACCGGCGCTTTCAACGTCGCTCGTTTCCCGTCCCAGAGTTACCCATCCAACTATTTCCCGGAGGAAGAAGAATTCGATCAAGTTCCAGAGTTATACCATCCTCAACAGCAGCAGCTCTATAACAACAGGCATGTCCCGATGACGGCCGCCGTAGATGGCCCTGCAAATCGTTTCGCTGGCCAGCAAGTCGCCCCTCGTCCAATGAATCCCAACAGTGTTCCATTCAGCCCTGCGTTTTCGTCTCACATGATGTCGGCTCAGCCCCAGGCTCAGATACAAATGCTTCAGCTCGAGATGATGAGGTTGCAGGTCTGTTGCCATTGTGCTTCATCAACAATTCGACATTCATTTACCTTACATTCTATTTTCACAGGTATTACAAGCGCAGCAGGCTCAAAACGAGCTTATGGCCGCCCAACATGCCCAACAGCAAGCCCAGGCTGCTGCTGCTACTCGCGAACGGCGCACCAGTCTTGGATTTGGCGTCCCAGCGACCGCCGGACCTACTTCGAATGGCTTCGATCTTAGGGCAGCCACCATGCGGCGCGCCAGCCAGGCCGAACAACTCCGGTCTCAACTCGGCGTCGGCAACGGCGCCGGAGATCAGGTCCCCATGACCGCTGCACTGGGCGGCAGATTTGGCACTCGCACCACCAGTCTTTCTGGTCTTGATGCTCCTCCTACCCCAGGTTATACTACCGTTATCAGTGGTGGTACCTCCCTAGGAAATCTTGCCTCCAACAACGCCCATGTTAGTACTCCATCCAAATCGGATTCTGCATCTACTTGGAGGCGTGGAGGGAACAATAACTCGGTTTTGAGCGGCAATCGTATCGTATCTTCTCCAAGCGTCAAAGTGACTCCACCACCTAGCGAGGAGCGCGTCTCTCCCCCACCGGCTGCTGTATCCCCCATCTCAACATCTGGTCCCAAGTTCAGGCCGCAGCCTCTCCGATTCAGTGCAGCCGTGTCTCAACCCCTGCCTGCCGTTGCCATCGACACCGAGGATGACACTGACGGTGAAACTCATTCGTCCGGCTCTTCCGTAAGGTCTGGCTCCTCGCCAACAACCCCTCGTTCTTCGTCTTCTAACGAAATGCCCCTCTCGCCGCGCGAAGAGGCGTCCAAGAAGCTCTTCGAGGGTCTCGGAATCGGTCGGCCGGTTTCTGCCACCCCTTCTGAGCAACAGCAGCAGAACATCATCATCCGTTCCATCAGCACCAGTCCTGCACCTGGCCACAGGGTGGTCAGCCAGCCAACTAGGCAGCCCCGCGGGCCTCCTTCCGGTGCTGATGAGTTGGGTCCCAAGAACTTTGCTACTCGTATCAGGAGGAAGGCCATTGGTGGTTTGGGCATGCTCATGGGCGCCCGCGAGCGACGCGAGATCGTTGAAGCTTATTAAGCTCGTCAAAAAATCGATGATCTCGATACTTCGCAAGTGCTCGTTGTACCATACCCTTCTGCTTGAACACTCTTTCCTCATGATATATTACGAAACACCCTCAAATCATTGCAACATCGATGGACTTCAGAATTGGCTTTCCACAGATTATTGTCCTTTGGCTGGTTGGACCTTCTTTTACTTTTTTTTTCTTTTTCGCCAGAGAGATTGAACTTCGTTGCCCAATATCACCTTTGGTGTTGGCCAACAAAGAAAGAGTTGCTCAGCCTCCCCTTTCTATCCTCAAGAAAAACCGTTTCATACACACCCTTCCACAATTTCCTACGTACCATATCACATTCTCTTAGTTGTGTCTCTTTGACATACTCTCTTCTTTTCGCAGTTTGCAACACCGTACCAATAGCTGTACTTTACGCCGCGGCATGATTTGGTATGCCCAGCGGTCTTTCTCGGTCTCCTTCCAGCCTCCGCCTACACAATGTTGTGTCATCTATACACTCCTTTCCTCTCCCCTGCTCTGTGTTCTTAGCTTTGAAGTAATCCAGTGTCCTGGGCCTCAGAAGAATATATGCTATCTATTGAAACTGATCTTTATGAAAGAAGTGTAAAACTGAAACAATGCCGTGCAACTTATTTACACCTTTGCCCAATAATGTTTTTGCCGTGTTCTTGATACTCTTCTCGACTGATCCATAGCTGGTGGAACGTACCCAGACTTGCCAGAATACTGCCTCCCAACCAGGCGCCATATCGACGCTCGATAGGGGTGCCAGGGGCATGAATTCTTGTCTGAAGTTAGATAAGGGAAGAAAGAAGCCAGTTATCAGTTGTTGAGAGCAAGAAGGAACCTAAAATGAGAGGGTAACGTACATGAGGGAACGACCTGACCAACTCATTCTGTAATCTCTCAGCAAACCCAGCAAACATGCTTCCACCGCCCGTCAAAACGACATTGCTAACTAGAACTTGACGCAACTCTGGGTCACAAGCTCGTAGGGCTTCCGTCATCAAAGCAGGGATGGTCTTTGGTAGATTAGGGTTGCTCGCCTATGTGAAACGACGCTTAGCATTGTGAGATAGAAGTCCCAGATAGAAACAGCTGTCCTACCTGCAACGCAGCACCGTGATTGAAGAGCTGTTCGCCCACTTGGAATCTTTCCATCCCAAAATACGCGCTGTAACCAGTTGGGAATTCATATTGCCGCGGAGGACGCTGTGCCACCATCCTGAAAGGAGAACATAAGATTTTCGGAGCTGTCAAACATCTGAAAGCCGCCTACTGGTCGTTCCATCCTTGATCAACAACGCCAGCTACACTTTGAACCCATTCCTCGACCTCTCGTTCTTCGGCCCACTTTCGCCAGGACTCCGTTGTGCCAGTGAGTCGATCTTGCCGAAGAGTATAGTTGGGGGGTTGTCCCGGGTCAACAGGCTATGGATACAACATCAGAGTTTGGATTTAGCGGGAGCTACTGCAACTCACTAGTTTAGAGGCGATAAGTTGATGAGGAATGAGTTCGACCCCTCGTCTATGTTGTGTTGGGTTTAGAAGAACATGACGTGCATGAGCATGTATGAGCTTTGGTAGTGGCGAGTATGAAAGGCCTTTTCGGAGGATGAAACCATCGACGACTGGGGTGACACTAGCCATTGCCTGTCCAATGTCAATCACGAGGGCCGATCCCTTGCCAGCCACAAATCTACGGTTTTCCTTTTAGCAACGTCATGTGGATTCAGTGAATAGCGTACATACGCGTTTAGCACACCCGTGTTGGCAATGTAGAACGCAGGAACGTTAAATTCCTCAAACATGATTTCGGCCATTCGTTCCCGATTGGCAGGCGTATTCCACGACGGCTCGGTTACCAGAATGGGATGCTCTGCAGGATTTGCACGCATAACCTTAGTAATTGCGTGGTCCACCAACGGTTTTACTGGTTCATAATCTTGAACTGTACGAGGATATAGACATCAGTGAACGATCATAAAGTCCCCGAGATAACTTACTCAATCCTTCTACAATCGGGTTTCCAATTTCCATACCTTCTCTCCATAGTGAAGGCCCGGAAGAACCGACATAAATACTTGAGTATTTGGACTTTACAACAGTTGTCCCATTTTCCTGCACGTCTCCCATTGAGACGTCTGGATCAGTCTGCTGAGCCTTATGGAACCCGAAAGAAGTCGGGATGACGGATTTTGGGGTATCATCACCCGCATAACCAGCGCGCAACGACGAGGTGCCTACATCGACGACAATGGCTGATACTTCATCTATTGATTTTTCAAATACGCGTTCAGTTCTTCCAAAACCTGACATTGAGGTTGATTCTCGCACCTCCACCATAGTTGACCATGCTCCACTAAGAATTGGTGTGTCAGGCACGTTCAACAGGCACGTTAAATATGGTGCGTTACGGCGGAACGACGGCTGGCTTTCACCTTCAATGTCGAGGACGGTGTAGAAGATGTATTGACTTGTTTGCTTTGGCAGCTATCCACGTGAGTTGATCAATTTGAACATTTTTTGATCTTGAAGACTTTCTGCGACTCTCGGTCAAAAGCTCGGCTTTAATTTCTATGCTTTTGCTGTCATGACATCTCTTGTAAATCACAAACGACCTAGCAAGAGAAAAAATGTTGCAGGTGATGATGTGCAGCAAGCTGGTTTGCCAGTGAATGGCAATCTGGAAATGTTGACAGATGAAGAAGACGAAGACGACTCGTCTTCGGATGATGGTCAAGTGGACGAATTCCCTGAAATAGTTGGCCAGAGTGACAGCGAGGAGGACTCCTCAGATGGAGAAGTGCTGGAAGATGCAGACGAAGATGAGGACGCCGATAATGACTCTGACGACTCGTTGCACATCTTCCCAAAAGCAAAAACTATTGTTTCTACAATAACGAAACAACCAAAATTGTTGTATCCAGAAATTGAACCAGAATATGATTCTGACTCTTCAACGGAAGAGGTAATTATTAACTTGTGAATCTTAACATTCGCTGACTCCCTTCAGTAGGCACCGAACCGCGTTGGCAATGTTCCTATGCATTGGTATGACGATCTACCACACATTGGATATGATATGAACGGCAAAAAGGTCTTGCGTCCAGCTCGCGGTGACGAACTCGATAAGTTTCTGGCGACTGTAGACGATTCAGAAGCCTGGTGCGTCGCTTATACTTAGATATCATGTCCATCTAACACAGCGTTGTAGGACGTCCGCATTTGACAAGAATACACAGACCGACAAGCCTTTGACAACAGAAGAACTTGATCTTATACGCCGACTCTATGTCGGTGAAAATCCTGACGCTTCCTATGACCCGTATGAACCAACAATTGAATGGTTCACGGGTAAAGGCAAGGAAGAAATTATGCCTTTGTCTGGTGCGTTGCAGCCAAAGCGACGTTTTGTACCGAGTAAATGGGAGAAGAAAAAGGTCGGCACAAACTTATCTAAATTGATTTCTTTCTCAAAACTTTCTCTCCTTGTAGGTCATGAAAATTGTCCGCGCAATACGACAAGGACGCATTGTGCCAAACAAATCCAAGACTTCGACGTCGAAATTTGAGCCGTTTGCCATTTGGTCAGAGTCATCGTTGGCTCAAGCTCCTCCACTTCCTGCCCCCAAACCCCCGCTACCGACAAATGCGGAATCATACAATCCACCCGAAGAATATCTACCCTCAGACCAAGAACGCAAAGAGTGGGAAGAGCAAGATTCAGAAGATCGAGAACGTAATTTTCTTCCTCAAAAGTTCCCTTCCCTCCGTCTGGTCCCAGCCTACGACCGATTCGTGAAAGAAAGGTTTGACAGACAACTGGACCTCTACCTAGCTCCTCGCGTGCAAAGAGTTAAGCTTAATATAGATCCAAACTCGCTTATTCCCAAGCTACCCAGTCCCAACAGCTTGAGGCCGTTCCCCAACTATCGCAGTCTGCAGTTCCATCACCCAAACAGCCGTGCACGTTGCATCAGCGTCAGTCCAGATGGTGCTTGGGTAGTCAGTGGCGACGAAAATGGCGTTGTCAGCCTTTGGGAAACTATTATAGGGCGAGAAGTCAAGTGGTGGAAATTTGACGGAAAGATTGGTGCTCTGGCTTGGTGCCCAAAGACTGATGTCTCATATTTTTGCCTTGGCGTGTAAGCTATTTCATTTATTTCATTCTAAGGCTTCTTGCTAATCCTCGTACATAGAGATGAGGCGATACATTTCATCATCCCACCCAACGTTGATGCGATGATCCTCTCTCTTACTCAATCTGTTTTGGCCCCTTCGACACTTCCACCACCTCCCGCTAACCCCTCGCCAGTCAAATGGGTGACGCCACCTTCTGCGTCGTGGTCCGTCGATAAACCAATACTAACGATACAGCTGCCATCCTCGTCTGGCATCCCAACAAACTTCTGTTGGCACCACAGAGGGGACTACCTTGCCGTTGTTTGTATGTACCCACATCTTACTCCGCCTATTGAGTTCTGATTGTCCTCTTTCTAGCGAGTGGAGGCGCACAAGGCGGAGTCTGGATCAACCAAATCACAAAACGCCATTCGCAAGCTCCATTCAAAAAAATCAAGGGTGCCGTTCAAGGTGTTCTTTTCCACCCAACTAAGCCGCATTTCTTTGTCGCCGTGAGTAATCGGATCGAAAGATGAGCCTTCCCTGGCATTTACGTTTTCACTAGACCCAGCAATATGTGCGAATGTATAATTTGGCTGAACAAAAGCTCATAAAGACCCTCACACCAGGCATAAGGTGGATATCTTGTATGGATGTTCACTCCTCTGGAGATCACCTTATCGTCGGAGGATATGACCGAAAGCTATGCTGGTTCGATCTGGAACTCAGTGAGAAACCCTACAAGGTTCTCCGGTATGTTTTTTTGTTCGTGGCCAAATTGGGGTCTGTGAGCTAAACTCCTTGCGTTAGCTATCATTCTCGCGCTATCCGGTCCCTTCACTTTCATCCCACTTATCCCCTCTTCGCCTCTTCCTCTGACGATGGATCGATCCAAATCTTCCATTCAAGAGTCTACAACGACCTGATGACCGACCCGCTCATTGTCCCATTGAAAATTCTTCGCGGACATCACGTAGTCGAAGGCCTCGGAGTTCTTCAAGTCAAATGGAACCCCAAACATCCGTGGCTAGTTAGCAGCGGAGCTGACGGAAAGATATCTGTCTGGTGTAGTTAAACTGCTGGTAACGTTAGACTTTTTTTTGCTGAAATGCATCATCTTCAAACACACCATCTAGCCTTACTTTCTCTCAGTTGTTCCACGTGAAATCACTGTGCTACCACTATTACGTGGTTTCATTCTGGGACTAATTTTTGCTACATTTCAAAGACCGGCGCAGAGACTGTTCGACACATGTTTCTAGTCCAATATTGCGAGCGGTGTTGATGCTGGACTGAAGTTCGGGCGCTTCCAACCTTCCAGAATTGATACCGTTTCGGGCACCAGGCCAATGCAATTCTCAGCTACCCCTTTTGTCCGGGAAGTCCGTAATAACTGGCAGCTAAGTATGGCTCCTATCCGGCTTCACATCGTATCTTTATTGTCGTTAAGCCAGCGAACTTGAAACAATGGAACAATTCCAATCTCGCGAAGACATGAAAACTGATTCAATGCACAATTTGAAACTCTTGATTCGACTTTAAACCCCTCTCTCTGGACGCGCCACATCGAACGTTGGGATTCCTAGCCACGCCCGACCTATGGCGGTCCTCCTTCCGTCGTTCTGAAGGTCCTTAGGATCCTTCTCGTGACAAATTTTCAACTAAGCCTAAGTATATTAGCTACTTCGGCAGCCTTACAACTTGACTAAGAGGCGTATATTCAACCTTCTTTGACGGCTTTTGGACAGCTAGGAGATAAACTTCTGAGTATACTAGGCAGAGCATTCGACACCATTTGGTGCCCTCGTTCTGCTCTTTGTCTTCGACGTCTTCACCAACATGGTTGATTGGCTGGATCCTGTAGAAATTGCGAAAGACTACGGTATGTTTTGCCTTTCGCACAATCGCCACCCACAGCAAAATAACAGTCTGTAGATGTCTTTTCGAAACTCTTGTTCACTCTTTTTGGGGCCTACCTTTGGGAAGTTTTCATGACCTCCGACTTTGAGTGGTCTCTCCTTACACGACGTCGTCGATTTCGTTGGCCACTGGTAAGCATTATTCGGTGGCCTCTATTAATCTTCTAGTTCACTCATTCACTCAAGAGTGAGTAATTGTAGAACCCGACGCGCATGGAACTTGCTGATCATTTATGCAGTCTTCTTCTTTCTATGCCGCTACTGCATGCTCCTGGCCCTCGTTGGACTGTAAGTCATTATATCATTTTTCCTATGGCGAGCAGCCCGATGATAACATTTCCAGAATAACTTCAATGACTGTCTCTACAAAGGTGCTTTCTTGTTGCCATCTCTGTGTTCGTCTTCTGTACTAAAGTCGAACTCCATTAGATTAGCTGTAAAGTGAGCAAATATCTCTCTAATTCTCTTTAAATGTAGTAGTTTATGCCTTCCTCAAGGCGCTTTACACATTCAATTCTGTGAGATTGCTTCTTTTGATCCACTCATATCTCTTCATTGACCGATCTTGTAGTGGACAGGAAACATGGCCATTCTCTGCGCGTCTACATCTCTGATGCTTCGTTCGGTCGCACTTTGGGAACGACGTCGGTCCATAATCCTTATCTTGGGTATACCTTGCCTAGCTCATTGGACAATTCTCTATCGAGGCATGTTCGTTGTAATAGCTCAATGGAACCCAGAGACAAGGAACTGCATAGTCGTGCAGACCAAACCTTCGCTACTAAACACCACCTTCTTTTTTAGTGAGTGCTCGTACCTTACCCCTCCCTATACATCATTTACCTATTTTCTAACAGCTATGGCCTTTGACTTTCTTATTCTCGTCTTTACGGCTATCGCTCTTCTCGGCCGTCATTCTGCACGTACCGATCTCTGGAGACTTCTTTTCCAAGATGGACTCGTTTATTTCTTAATCTCATTTTCGACTAATTGTATTCCTGCTGTATGTTGTCTCAGCTCTATTGTGGACTGCGTTAACTTTATCCGCAAGGTCCTCAATATTCTGAATTTGAATGGTGTGTATGGCTGCTATATCACCTACGTTTGTGCTCTCGCTGAAACTTTATGCCTCAAGTAACCATGAACGTGTAAGTCACGAGATGTTCATTGTATTCCAAATGCTTAACATCGTCGCTTTTATGTACAGCATTGCCACGGTAAGTTTCTTTTAACTTCGAATTATCCAAGAGAAATTTACGTAGAGATGAGTTCAGATTCCGGCGGCCACGATTACGTTGAGGATTCCTTTGGGTCAATCCTCTGTCTAAACTCTTACATCTATGTCTAGTTCAATCGCCGCGTGTCGTGCGGTGATGCGCCTGCTGGACTTTAGCGCGGGTGAACTTTTTATACATTCCATTTCGGGCGGGGTAACGAGCAGTAACCCACCAGTCATAACTCGCCACCCTCTCAATCGTCCAGAAATCCGTGTCACGACCGAACAGATCACAAAAGCTGAATTCCGGTCAGTCAGTTGGATTAGAAGATCAAGATTCATGATCTGACTATTGGATTAGTCTGTCGGATGGCGACACCCCATACGAAGAAAATAGCAATGGAATAGAATTGCTGACCGAATTGCACGCAGTGAAGGCCCAGGATGCTGTGGGGGAGAACGGAGAGGTCGCCCTGGATCGTCCCCAGTCACAATTAGCCTAGAATTACCTAAATTGAGAAAGACGGGTATGCCCCCAGTTTTATTTCAGAGAATATAAGACTAGATAACGATTGGAAATCCGTCTTCTATTCAGTTACTGGTACCAGTCTTAGCGTACTATTGACACCAGTGGTGGACCTAAAATAACGAAGTATCCTTAGTGATGACGACTAAGAAATTACTTTGATGCTTATTGAGAGTTAATAATCAGCAACCTCCGAAAGGCGACAGGACAGAAAGTATAGAATATTGCAGTGGGTAAGATGGTCATAATATTTTGACCACCGAGCCCATGAGCGGTCTCCGCGTATAATTTGGATATGGCTGATAAGGTAAATTCGTCTGGATTCCGAAAGATACAATATAAAATACATTCAAAGCAAGATGACATACCAATCAGAGCAAGAATCTTGATCTTGAATCACCGGAACATTGCCTGCAAGGTCTGAAGGTTAAGAATGATCTAACTATACATACTAAGAGGTATTTGAGTTTAGGGTATATTAACGTCTTCTCTTGGAGCGACCTGCTTTTCTTTTTGCGGCGAGTCCTCCCTGTCGATTCATTCCGTGTCTTGATGAATGCACGGGCATGCCTTTAGACTTGCGCCATTCTTCTCGTCTTGAGCCTCTTGTCCCATGAGTTGATATTCGATTAGATTTATTGGCGTCGATGTTTGTGGGCTCTAAAGGCAGTGAAAGGATGATGAAAAGTTGCGCGGTACACGCAGTGAAACGCCGCACGGACCTATTTGATTTTGATTCGAGTCATCCAGTTCAAGGGCTGTAACAGAGAAATTTGTCAATGACTTTCCATCCACGATTCAAAAGAAAATCGGTGTGTAGAAGAATCAAGATGAACCCTCTGACGCCGAGCCACAAAATTGGTCACGAGCCTCAAGTTCTGTTCTGCCAAACAGTTGGCTACTAGCCGACAAACTCTCCAAACCGTCTAGTGTGATGTCGTTCGGATCGAGAAGCCCGAAAGTCGCGAACCAACACCAACCTGGAGTATTGTCTTCTTTGGCTTCCTCTACGACAACATCTCCGTCTTTGTCTTTTTGAGTAACTTGTAACAGTTTGCTGTTGAGTCGATGTAGCCTTCCTGCAGCCGCAGCTGCATAAACACCTTCTTCCCGTTTCTTGGAACGGAATGCACGTTTTGTCTTCGATCTGAGCGATTTTGCCATTTTTAATATGGGGCGCTGAATATGTGGCGAGTTGTGGGTGCTGGTGATGGTAGTGGAGAGAGGAGTGCAAGCAATGCGTAGAACAATGCTTGATAAGAAAATATTTCAAGCGGAGTTTAAAGCTTAACATGGCATTTGCAGAAAGCACTCAAGAACTTGACTCGAAATCTTGGATCCAAGTTGTATATAAAGTCTATCTTTTGTGTAAAATTTTTAATAGCTAATGCGGCAAATTAAAAGGCATGATTTGACCAACTGGAAACTGAATGACTGTTATCCAAGGGGCGAAGTTTACTCTGAAGGGTCCGGAGGTGCCTCTCTGTGAAAATCAAATCAAGGTAAGTTCAATGGTGTGAAGCACGCAGGAAGCGAAGACTTATGATATAAAGAACATTGTTACACCTAAAGGTCGGGGTAAGATACTTGTTAAAAAGGAAGATCAAGAAAAATTTCAGCGTACCGGATAAAGACCTCTCCCAAAGCGCCATTAGATTTGCCATCTTGATATTCTTCTGTGTTTGCAAGCTAGATCGAAGGTTTTTAGCCTAAACAATATTTCGACAAAGTTTTGAGACTATGCCTGCAGGTTCATGTACCCATCGGTGCTAACCAAAAAACCTTTGTATTCTAGTCCCCACTTTAGCCGCACGAACACGGGCTTCCCAGTGAGCTCCTGCAAAAACGGTTTGGGGTTCACTGGGGCTACCTAATCAACAAAAACCACGCGATTAAATTTGCCGATAGACCTAGAACTGAAAGAAAACTCACAGCAGACATGGTGGTTGAGTGTAGACCGAGGTGCACGTGCAAGGCGAGTCAACAAAAGTTGTGATTGCGCATATCATGCCAATTCTTGCAACAGACATTCTTGTTTTCTAACTATTTCCTCATCTTTGAGCTCCGTTCCCAACCACATTGTTCACCATGTCTGACAGAGAAGGGTTAGCCGGAGGTGGATCTGCTGATGACGATCTCTCTCTACCCAAGGCCACTGTTGCGAAGATGATTGCAGGTTCTTGTCACATTTGTCTCGAACAAAAGAGCTCGGCTTACCTACTTTCTCAGAACTCTTGCCTAACGACGTTGTATGTGCTAAAGAAACTCGGGATATGGTGATAGAATGCTGTGTAGGTGAACACATACATCTCATATTGAGAGGAACAGACCCTAACGTTCAGACCTGTGCAGAGTTCATTCACTTAATTTCCTCCGAAGCAAACGAGATCTGTGAACAAGAAAACAAGAAGACGATAGCTCCGGAACATATTATTTCCGCTTTGACAGTGAGCCGACTTTGTATTTGCTCTTGATACAGTAGCTCATAGATTTACAGCGTCTAGGTTTCACGAGCTTTGGGCCTGAAGTCGAAAACGTATTGAAAGATCATAAACAACAACAGAAGGTACATACCATTGTTTACTTTTCTCTGCATGTAATTAACTAGACTCAGGATCGAGAAAAGAAAGTTTCCAAATTGGAACAGTCGGGACTAACAGAGGAGGAATTGTTGAGGGCACAAGAGGAACTCTTTGCCGCAAGTTTGGCAAAGTATCAGTCCACTCAACCACAATAGCATGAATCCTTTCTTTGATTTCTATTCTTATTCTCATACTTCCGAGGCACTTCGGACAATGTGCAATATGTACCAGTACCAACAGCTAATTTGACATACGACCACACCTCTCGCGCAACACTTGCAACCGTCTGAGTGGTCGATCGCCATTCCACGTTTCGTCCAATGACTGCGTTACTAAAGGCAAACCCTCTTGCTCGATAGTGAACGACGCAGAAACAGAAGCGTATAGGGTTGCTGGAAAACGTCAACGTTGCGTTATTAGGATCTTTTGTACAAAATTTGACTTACCTCCCAGAACATCGCCACTGGAAAGCTCCAAACCGGCAGACAACCCTCCTAGAAAACTGTTTCCGGCACCTGTCACATCGACAACTTTTTCTGATTCATTGGTCGACCAGAAAGCTTCAACCCAGGTTCCTACGATATCGCGAGATTTTACATACGCTCCAAGCGCACCACTTCGGATGATAACCCAGCCAGAGCCTGACTGGCCTACACCAAATTCAAGAAACTTGTCCGCTGCTCGCTCGATGGTTTCCTTTGAAGCGGGCGAAGGAAGGGCCAGCAAGGCAAGGGCTTCTTCTGCATTTGGGCTATGGAATCTAGTGAGTATTAGTCACTTTCTTGGGAATCATGATTAACCTTAGAATTGAAATATGTGGTAGCACTTGTTTGAGAGCAGGTAGTTCCTCTGGTGTGCACCTATACTGTGTCCGGGTTCAAACCTCCACCTATAAATTCAAACTTCTTCAAGAAACTTGCGAGCTTACCGGAATAGGCTCGTAAACAGTTGTTGAGCTCCATCCAGTCTCGAGCTCCGAGATAATGGCAGACGCGCGAGTCGGGGAACAGATAAAGTGAAGGACCTTAGGATTTTCGAGTGGATTACCCTTGAGATCGTTCGGTGTAAGTCGCATACGGGGTGTGCTGTATTCGAACCTATTACAGATGTTTTCAGCCCTGGAATCTCCACTTGTTCTGTGGTGACTACCCTCGCTGTTCACCGCGATAAGAGTTCACCGCGCGAGTTGTGCCTCGATTGGGCTGGTCTCTGAAAAGCCACATGTCTTTCCCATAAGCTACTAACTTCTCTTCGATATCTCTCGGGAAGTCGTTTCCCTTATCTACGACCATGCCTACCCGTTCTGCTGGAAGCCTGCGGTATCGCGCGTCATGAGTTGCATCCTTTGCCACATCCGATTTTCCCTCTCACCAGATTCTGGCCCCAATCGCAGCGTACGTTCCACCGCCCCCGATCTACATAGAGGTTCATCGGAGCATCAGATAATCAACGACAGCGTCGGAGACGGAGAAGCCAGTATAACCTGTGGTGCGAGTGTCCGACCTGTGGGGTTGCCTTGTTCATCCGTGAACGAGAATTCGTCAATGATAAACATCCCCAGCGTTACAAAGGTCTTTCTATGATCCATCGCGAGAGACCTCACTATCAGCAGCGAAAGTTTGAGAAGCTAGATGCAGTAAATGTTCAGGCAATTGGGTGTGAAGGTTGTTTGCTTCTTTTTCAGCTCTCCCATTTGATCGCTTGATCTTATTCCTGATCTCGCCAACAATATCGATGGAGAATATTCAAGTCTGGGCAGTCATTCTGGATGAATCCGCCCTCCAGGATGAGGTAATTTCAGCGAAGATTAAGCTTAATGTTAGCTCATGATATTTCAGCTTTACCAACGCGCTCTCACATTCGTGGATGCCGAAAGCCAAGCCAAGATCAAGAAGTTTTACCATCGGGTAGACTCGTACCGTAGGTTTTAGCTCCTTAGAGTGACACACATCTCACCTTCAGCCTAGGAACATTAATCGGTCGTCTTCTTGTGAGGAGGATGCTCGTGAAAAAAGGAATTTCCCTTTCTCAAATGACCTTCGCCACAACCCAGAGCGGCAAATCTTACCTTGTCTGTATTACACACAGTCCGTAAGGAAGCTCGCACCTACTAATTAGCATTCCAGACAGCACAAAACTCGAACCCGCCGATCGCTTACAATGTTACACACGATAACAATGTCATAGCAATGGTCGTTGGTCCTGGGAGGACGAACCCTCCCGCATTTGGCCTTGGAATCGATGTCATGAAAACAAGAGTGCCCGGAAAGAGTTCAATTAACGAGTTCATAGAAGTGGTTGGAGATCAGGTTGGAGAGCAGACTCCAAAGTTAAACTGGGGGCTGACCAAAGCGTAGTTATCCCAGCAAGAGCATACCATTCTGCAGGCTGCATCCACAGATGACGAGAAAACCAGGCAATTTTTTTGGATGTGGACGTTGAAGGAAGCGTACACCAAAGCTATAGGGATGGGTCTCGGCTTTGATTTCAAAAGGGTGGAGTTCCACCCTCAGGAAAGATTAGTAAAAGTCGACGGCCAAATTCCGGTAGGATGGAAGTTCAGAATGTTTGTTTTGAAAGATGGCGAAGACCAGTATCAAGGAGTATGCGCCGATTTTATGGGAAATTCAGAACAAGCAGAAGTTTTGCCAGAAAATATCGAAGGCAACAGCAGTTGGTTAAGTGTGGAGGAGGGAGTTCCATTTTTGAATACAGCGATGTCAGTCCTACATACATAGGAGTAAAAAAAAGTAATTCAATTCATTATGGAAGACAGAAAGAAACTCTTCACGACTCGATGTCAGTCGAAACCCCTTGCGCTTCTAGCCACTCCGAGTAATAGGCACATTCCTGGGGGTTCACAGGCCCATCTTGCTTGCAGAATTCGAAAGATGGACATGGGCCACATGGAGTCTCCATCAGGCCCAATGAGATGGTGGGAGCCTCACGCAGTGCACGATAAACGCTACCACCCTCCACGGAGTCCAAAAATGTAGCAAGAGGGGACGAAGATCGTTCTCGTTTGGAAGATTTAGACTTCGTGCGTCTACGAGATTCTGACTCCGACTCCGACTCTGGCTCTGAACTCTCCTCTGATGAGACAGCATTCTTGGATTTCCTTTTCTTTCTGCGGGTGTGATTCTCATTGTCTGACGGGCCTTCCGAGTCCGACGTTGTCTCTTGCCTTGTCTTTTTCTTGCCAACCTTCCGCATATCTGACTTGATATTTCCTTTCTCCTTCGCAGGCTTTTTCGATTTTTTCGACGAGGTATCCTCCTCTTCGCTGCTTGATTCCTCGCTGGGGACATGTCGCTTCTTTTTCCGGATTGTGGCGGGTTGGTCAGCGTCTGAAGAGTCCTCAACACGTTTCTTCCGCTTGCGCTTGGATTTGGATCCGTGATCTGAAGCATCCTCCCCATCTGCGATGGTGTCAGGATCCCATAACGCCCTGCCAAACGCAGGTACCTGAACGATATTCAGCCATGAGGCGCAGACAAAAGTACGAGAAGAGTACAACCTTTTCAATTTTGCCATCTAGGGTCAAGACATTTAATAACATTTCGACATGCTCGACGGTCAACTCGGTGTCCGTTAATCTCGCTTTCTTTAGAGAGCTCCTGATCTGTTCGGCTGTGGGGTATTGCGGTGCATTAGATATCGGATAGAGCAGTTTTTCGTTGTTGCGACGCTTTGGGAAGCTCTGCAGTGGTATGAATTAGTTTACGGCATATTCACAATGGACTAAATGACCCACAATATCGCTGATCAACTTATAGCAAGCTCCTGTCAATTTTTGAATGAATTCCGTATCCAGCTCATTATCAGTATACCAAGGACCACCCGTTAACGATATGGAAGGTTCAATGCCTTCTAGCATATAGATTTTACGCGTAATATGCTGTACGGATTGCACGCGTTTGATAAGATGTTTCTGGGTCAAAGTCTTTAGACATCGATCAATGACTGTCTGATGCAGGCTTGTTTTCGCCTTCAGGTGTTTTGTCCAGATACCTAACAGAATAGCGATAAAAGGAATTGTCAATGAACAACTCGGGACCTGAGGCGAACATCACATGGCCTCGGACCTTCGTTACCAGAGCTCTTGATGTGACTCAGCACAAGATTCTCCTCTCCCGTCAAACCTTTTGTCCTAGGTAAGATTGAGTCAGGAAGATGCGGAGCTTGGGGGCGCAGGGTGAGGGTTATCTCCAATGACCCACTTACGCAGCAAGCTCTTCTTTCCCGACAGCTCTAAACACCAGCTGACCCGAAGTGCTTGTCAAACCTTTGAAAAGACCCACTCCAAGCAAGAAATTCAGGGCATTCTGCCTCTGGGTGGAATCTGGGAGAATTGATTCTGTTTGCTTCGCAGTCAGTTCCTGGAATGTGATTGCGTTAGATATGTCAGGGAAACAGCGGGGGGAAAAGCGACAACCTTTCGAGGTGCTCCTAGAGCGGCCTGGTGAAGACGACTCTCGTATTCGTTTGGCGGTCTTCTAGACATGGATCATGAACGTCGCGATCAAGACTCTGCAAGAATTGATCACGAGCTCGCAAGTCGTCACATGACTGATGAACTGCCGCATCACTCTCTCAGTCTGCACTTTGTGCTTCTGCCTTGACTGGTTTCTAGTTTCAGTCTGTAAAGATCCAGCAGCACTGATACGGTCCCGGGGTAACTGTGCAATGACGAATTCCAAAGCCTAATACTAACTGTGCACCCTATGACCTCAATTGGTGGATATCTTCAATCTGGTGGACGGCTTTCTCAGACTCGTGGAAGGTGTTTTCAGCCTTGCGAAACTCCTACGAGGGTTACCTCAATCTGTTAGGTTAGCGCCGCTCTTCATTTCCAAATCTTCTCAATGGCAGATGCATCGAAGTAATTTCGTGGGCAAAAGATGACAGCGCCGCCGCCCTGGCTCTTGATTCCTTCTTGACATGTGTCTATCGCATGGCTCTTTTGTTTCCCGTTCCCCGCAATCTCTACACAAACGCATTCATTAGTTATCGGCACGTAAAGATCCACTGTAGTGGAATAGTACGGAGACGCGCCGCGTAACGACATCGGAAGCAAACTCAAAAGGCTGTTTGGTCCCCTTTCGTGCCCCGCCGATGTCTAACGGTAAATGCTTCCGGTCGCTTATTGGAGAAATTCAATCATGGCCGTATCCATTCAGCACTTTTTCCTGTCCACGCGAGTGGAATGATGATGATCCAGAAAACAACCCTTTGACCAGAAAACATTATACATTGTTACTCCAGTGGGTTCGAACGTTCGCGCGGTGGACTTTGGTAATTCTCGCTCCCCGTACGTCCTTAGTTTTTCCGAACTTTAGCGCTATGTGTTTCATGACAGCCCTGCACGGCGATGTGTTCACAGAATTGTTAGTACAGGGATGAGTTAATACACGTGTGGATATCGTAATTTTTGGGGTCTGTAGATATCAATGGTAGATACTAAACTTTGGTAAAAGATACATATAGGATACGGTGTCTTCTAAGTGGTATGCATTATGCTTGGGTAAATGGAATCTAGAGATGCGGTGTATGAAATAGTGCGTGGAATGAAGGTAAAGCGAGAAGAGGATTGAGTTGGGGGTTAATAGGGAAAGATTAAATCCGAAATGTTGTCTAGAAAGTTACCATCGGCCATTAGATTATTTGTATTGAAACCTTCTGATTGCCAGACTCTGCTCTCGTCGTAGAAGCTCTTTTTCGACGATATCCAATGAAGTCCCCAAATCTCGCAGGTTTGCAAATCGGGAAGCGACGTTAGAGCGTCGGCAATGTTGGCGAAATAAGTCTGGTACAAATATCATGTGAGAACGGTGGGCAAAGATGTAAACAGGGCTGATGAAACTTACGGCATCGGGGGCGTCTGAGAAATTGTAGGTCGTGACGATGCGTAGGTGAACGAGATGTTCCATACATCTTGTGAGGGTGCCGATGAGAGAGACAGAGTGTGAGCTTGTCGCAGCACCAAGAACAAGAATTGGGGCTGTCGACTTGGCTAGGTTCTCAGCGACTTCTTCCGTGAGGTCCCCCGAATTGAGATGAATGTGTTCGATGGGACGACCAGGCACAATGATTTGTGCAGCATGGGAGGACCCAGTAAACTGGGCCAAACGAGGCAAAGCTTCGCTGCGCAAGTGGATATCCGCCTTTTGAGATGAAGGCGGTATTGACTCGACTTCGAGTTCCACAACGTTATGGGTTTTGTTGAGGAAGTGAACAACGTTTGGATCAAGATGGAAAGAACACGCCAAGCGTCGGAGGCGCGGATAGATCTGATCATTCCGCATGACCCAACTCGCCGCTTGATCGGTAAAGACCTCTAACGAAGAGAGTTCCGACATGTTCGAGAGCGCAACGGCGAGCGAACGATAGAACGCGTTTAAATGCCCACTGAATTGGTTCAGCCTGATGGCGAATGACCGGACATTGCGTGCTAATTGGGGGGAGTGCGCGAGAGTCAAAACGCAAGAGAGGTTTCTGGAGAAAGAGTCCAACGCAACATGTCGATACAGTACGCGCTGTGCGACGTGACGAAAGGTAGAAGAGACCCTCGCTGAAGATGCGAGATCGTTTGGCGAAAGATATACACAGATATTGTCGATGAGTTCGGTGGGTAGCATGTTGGTGCGGTGGAGAAGTAAGGGAGACATTACTGGGACTATATATACGGTGGACCAAAAAATGATCGCCGTGTGAGTGTAGGATTGTCGTGTTGTTGTATAGATATCGCCCCCGGCGATATGGTAGTCTCGATGATTCAGAATTGACAAGATCTCAATCTCAGGGTCGCCTCAGGGATTCGCTCCCTTAACGGCAACATTCACCTTTTCAAGTTTGTTTCAACTCCACCATGATCATACCACGGTCCTCAACTCTCCTTCCAGTACTCCGTAACGCCTCAGTAGCTCTTCGCGCCTATTCAACTCCCCACTCTGGTATGAACACGTCTCTTTGTCCTGGCAACCTTTTATGATATTTTCTTAGCGCCTTACCCCAGTAGAACCCACACATGTGGCTCGCTTTCGTCAAGTAACGAGGGTGGTAGAGTCGTTTTGGCAGGATGGATATTACCAGAAAGGTATTACGATCGAGTGTTCATATATTTGGTACCTTGACTGAGCAGTTTACTCTGTTTGTCTTAGAAAGATGAAAACTATAAACAAATCCTTCTTTCACCTCAAGGACTCCTATGGAACAACTCAGCTTCTCGTCGATCACCTTGAGGGCGATTGTTGGGGAAAACTCTCAACCATCCCCGTAGAGTCGACCGTGCTCGTTGAAGGCCGCGTTGCTCTGAGGCCAACCAACGCTGTCAAACAAGTTTGTTTTATTTTTGCTCCTACACACGCACTCTAAAATTTAAGACGCGACTTTCAGGGAAACACAGGTACCATTGATGTGCTAGTTGAAAAGGTCACACTACTCAATCCAGCACATCCTGAGATGCCCTTCTTGCCATCCAATACCCATAATCTTGCAAGTTTATCTCACATTGATCACAGATGACCGTGCTCATGAACTTCATGCAGCCAAATGAAGAGTTGCGTGGTCGGTTCCGTTACCTTGACCTTCGCCGTAACACCCTGTCGGATAACATAAAAAAACGCAGCCAAGTTGCTCACATCGTTCGCAGCGTCTTGCACGAACATGGTAGGTCGAACGTGCGGATTCGCATGGTTATTTTTATGACTAACACCCTTTTAGACTTTATAGAGGTAGAGACACCTGTTCTTTTGAGGTCATCCCCTGAAGGCGCAAGAGAATTTCTTGTTCCAGCACGAATTACCAACTCTCTAGAGTCAAATTCTACCACAAAAGAACCTCACTTTTATGCTCTTGCACAATCGCCACAGCAGCCCAAGCAATTACTAATATGCTCAGGTGGCGTTGATCGTTATTTCCAGATAGCCAAGTGCTTCCGTGACGAGGACGGCAGAAAAGACAGGCAACCGGAATTCACGCAGATAGATCTCGAGATGGCGTTTGTGTCATGGGGAGATAGCCTATCAGCGATTCAGACCTCGACCGCCGACAACCCAAATGAGTTCACGAGTCAATGGAGGATTGGTGGCAGCCAAGTCCGCGACGTGATAGAAAGGCTTGTGCGAACGATCTGGAAGACCGTACAGGGAGTAGAGCTCCCGAAGACTTTCAAGGTGATGACTTATGATGAAGCCATGACACGGGTAAGCGATTACCAACAATTGATCTTTCTGTCCCGTTGCTTGGCTCAATTAAAGGACGTTTTCACACTGATCATCTAGTTTGGGTCCGACAAGCCTGATACGCGCTTTGGTCTTGAGGTTCGCATTTTATCTTCCTGTATGCCCCTCGGAGAAGCTTAACGTTTAATATTAAGATTCTCAACCTGACTGATCTCTTGCTGCCTAACAAGCCGAACCTCTCCGACGTAATCTTGGAATGCATCGTGGTGCGCAAGTCTCAAGACCCAGGTTTTATCAAAGCGTCGCATTGTTGTGCTTTGGAAGGGACTGCAAACTCTGAATATGTGAGTCCTCACCCACGCACGGTGCATCTGAAAGACACGCTGACAGAGTGGGACTCACGCAGGAATGCATTGCCCTATCTGAGTCATCTCGCAAGAACTGGCTTCTCAAGAGCAAATTTGCTTCCCAGGTCCATCCAGATTTGAGTCCAGAACAACAAACTAATGTGAATAAACTGCTGAAGCTGAAAGCAGGCGACAATGTATGGCTAGCCTTTCGACGGCGACTGCCGAAGGTGAGCGTCGGTTGTTATCGGTGGAAGTAGTGCGCCTTAACCTTGCTACCAATTACCTTTGGATGTTCCTCTGACAAGGGTGGGTCAACAGCGCTGGGTAGAGTAAGACTCCAAATCTTTGATCGCGCTCAAAGTCGAGGTGGGTCCTAAAGTCTCGTGAATGCTTCCATTATGGCTGAAGAATTACGTCCTTTTCACCTTCTTTCGCCTATTCCTCACAGGCGAATTCGAGGTCACAAAGGAATCTCACTTCTTGTGGATAACTGAATTTCCCCTCTTCACCCGCGATGATGCAGACAAGGAACATCTGGCCCATGGCCGCTGGAGCAGCTCTCATCATCCTTTCACGGCTCCTATGTGGGAGGATGTAGAGTTATTATATCGGGGAGAAGCCGAGAAGGTGCGACAGCTTAATGCAACCTTCTAAATGACACTGGTCATCAGAACTGAAGAAATGTCAATAATTTTGGGGCTCTTATTTGCAATATTCTCTCATACAGGTCCGCGGTCAACATTATGATCTGGTTTTGAATGGTGTCGAGATCGGAGGAGGTTCTGTTCGTATACACGATGCGGCGATGCAGGATTTCATTTTCACTCATATTTTGAAGGTGCGTTCTCATTTTGCTCTCGTGTTTTCATTTCTTCGGAAGTGACTGAAAGCCGCGTAATCTGATTTCTCCTGTCCCTTCGCTTATCAACACCGCCCTCACTCTTTATTCGTCCTCTTTTCCTGACGCTCTATAGTTGAGTGATAGCGAAAAATTCCCATTCAATCAACTTCTTCACGCCCTTCAATGCGGCGCGCCACCTCATGGGGGTATTGCCCTGGGTATGTCGTACCTTTTTCCTATGTTTCCTGTTGCAACGGGGGCTTACCATTGAAATCACTCATGTGTAACTCGGGGCCTTATTCCTTCTCACACAGGATTCGATCGCATAATGGCTATTCTTTGCAACACGCAGTCTATCCGCGATGTAATCGCGTTCCCCAAAGCGGCTTCAGGAACCGACTTACTCTTCAAGAGCCCTGCGCCTGTTAGCAATCATACCCTTCAGGAATACGGCCTGCAGACTCGACACTCAGCTGGCCAAGAATAATACCCAAACGATGGCGCGGTCATCTGACAACCGTTGCAACAGGTGGCCGATAGATGAGACCTGTGCAAGAGTGGTATAAAGATAGATCATAGATGAGTCCATACTACAGTAGAGATAGATAATAGTAATGTAATCACTATTCCGTAAAAAGAAAGAAGAAGAAAACAAGAAACGATGTGCATGCAAAGTACCATATTAGGAAAACCTGATCGCCGAAGGTACATGCATAGAATTATCAGATAATTAACCGCGCTGCATGAGTGGCTCCGAATGTTCATCGAGTTCGCCGTTGGGGTGCAATTGGGTTAGGGTATCGAACCTGAGTGGGGTCGGTGGAGACAAGAACTGGGATCCCAAAATTGAGTTTCGAGGGGTTTCATCGTCTGCCTCTTCAGTCGATGACTTATCTGGATCCACAGAGTCCAATTTGAAGTCAGGGTGTGGATCGGGACGAGATGCCGCGCTATGAACCAATAGGGAAGACCTTGCGGACCCACCAGGCGAAGATACCGAAGCACCACCAGCACTAGCGTTTTGACTCCGAGCCTTGCCTTCGTCGATTACAGAAAGTACAGACCGAAGTTTTGATTCCGCCTTCTTGCTTGACGTAGGGGGCAAGGATTGCCTACGTGAGGCGCCGTTCATTGTTGAGGTTGACGGGGATGCTGATGAAGGAGGCGATGCTGAGAGTGGTGGTGTAGAAGAAGACGGAGATGCCCAGTCTGCAGAGTCTGGGGTATAGACTACCGGATTGGCGATTGTTCCAGGGAGCCACGACGTAATTTTGCTGGTCGTCGCCGTGTTTTGGTAGGACTGAATTCCATCACGTTCAGGGGTCGTGCTGGTCTGTGGCGTGGTAGATGAAGAGGGTACACTAGTGGTACTGGTCATATTGATGGATAAGGGTGCAAGGATGCTAAAAATCTGATCTTCAGCCGGAGGAGGGCCATACGAGTCGAAAGGATCCGGTACGGATTGAAGCATCGGCTCTATGACGGGATCTGAGCTGCGCACAAATACCCAAGATATCTCATGTCAGCGAAAGCTAGGCAAGTGACATCACGAGGAGGAAGACTTACGCTTTTGCAGTGAATCGGTCGAAGACGTCCATCGTAGATCGAACAACGAGGCAAACCTAAACGCAAGATTTGAGCGTTGGCTGCGAATTCCTGGATAAAGACCAAACCTTGCTTTGTACACTATCCCAGACCTCCTCTTCGTGCTCCACAATCTCATGGTAGTGTGATGACTTGAGCTCATCGAGGGCATCGACTTGTCGCTGAAGAATCGAAAGTGCTTCCCTGAAACTCTGGAGATCTGGCGACACAAGTCACATTCAAACCGATGGTAAAATCTGACGGCACTCACTTCTCTGTTTCTTATTCATGCTCCGCATCTCAGTATCCCTGATAATTTGACTCTTTTCTCTCAGGGAGCGTTCGTATGCTTGAGACCGTTCCTGAAAGACACGTTGAGACAAGCTTTCTCCGATATTGAAGCTAAAAAGGAGCTGACATTCACGACAGTCTTATAAGCCTCAAGATGTTGCCTGAGCGGTCTCTCAAAGTTCTTATCCAGGGTATCTGACTGTTCCCCCATATTAGCGAAAGATAAAGCGACGCAAGCCAGGCACGAGACCTACCAAAACATGCCAAAGGTTTCCGACGAGATGATGAACACCGGAGGCTGCTTGCAACCGGGTACCCGCCTCGTAATTGGGCCCTTTTAATCTACAAGTCGTGGATGTTTGAATAAATTCGAGCTGTTGCTGTCAATCGGCGGAGGGACGACCTACCCACTACACCTCTCCATCGCGTCCGCAAACGCCGCCGTTGCCTTGGACATGGACATGAGGGCCGTTCGATAAGTTGCGCATGTAGAGACAAGCTGCATGGAAGGTGCGAAATATTCAAGGGCACAACAGACGATGTTGAAAACAAGATTTAGCAGGGTGATAGATGGGCTCACGTCTTCATATGCTTGCAGAGAAGCTTTCAGATTTGCCCTGGTGATGATCTTGGAGGGTCCATTTGCGCCTAAATCTATGGCAGAAACTTGTGTAACATCCGAGAATGTGGGTGATGGAGGACCTGGAGATGTGTGCCGCCTCGAACTAAAGGAAAATGCTCGAAGTGACTTTGGAGCCATGGCGGCAAGAGTGAGAGTTATGACTACTACATTGGCGCTGTTCGCTTGGCTTTGCATACCATCACTGTTTGTCAGTTTTCGTCTCCGATGCGGGGAGCGTCTTATAGAAAAACACAAGTATACGATTTCTGGCAAGTTTAAAAAAAGTTATATGTAGCTTGAGCAGAACATTATATTTGCAGGAATGAGCAAATGACAAGTATTCAACGAGAATGACGATAGTCTACCAGGGCACAGGACACATTAGTGAAGAGTTTAATCTGAGAAGTAAAGTAGCTTACCTATTTGTTCTTTCCGCCTGCGAGCATACTCATTTTGTCCGGTGAATCCCTCAAATAATATAGCTTTGCCCTCCTCATCCTTCCCTTTGGTGGTGGCCGAATAACCTTGACCTCCTTCACTCCTGGTGCGTTGGGGAAGAACTGCATCTCAATGCCCGTCCTTTGTAGGATATTCCGTAGCGTAATTGAAGAGTCTGGTCCTCGTCTTCTAATAGCAATCAACACCCCGGTGAATGTGTTTGGTGCTTGGTCGTTCAACACGGTCACGATGCTTCCGACGCGAAGCTGCTTTGGCGACTGTCGCGAGAAAAGGTCATGCATAAGTTCTGCTTTTCCAGCTGAATAGAGGTTCTTTTGAAGAAATGGCATGAGCCCTTTGCCGAGCTTAAGTTTCTCCAGCGGCGCATCCTTTGGCAGGGTGAGGTTTGGGACGAGTGCAGTTTTGGAGAAAGGGTACGGCATGGTGGTCGTCACTGTTGGCGGTGCTGCGCGTACTGCTGAAGTCGACATACAACGGGCTACTGCCCGACCAAAGTTTCGCAGCATCGCGTCGGAAGTAAGTGAAGGAACGAGTCGCGGATAATGGCTAGGAAATGTGTGTTTACATAAGCTCCGGCCCGCTGCAGGGCGCTTTTCAAGGCGTCAAAATTGAGCACAGTAAGAAAAAAACATTGGTATTGTCTGATGTGTAAACTACCAAAGTAGGGTCTAGTAAAAACATCGGTTTTAAGAGCAAGAAGTATTGAGCAAACTTTTTTTTGGCGCAATCTGCGATAAACTAGTAGCCACGACCCCTTCCCCTAGAGAAGTCAGAAAATAGCGTTCAATATCTTGACCAAGCACATACCTGCCACGTCCCCGGGCATAAGGAGTGTAGCCTCCCCCACCTCTATATCCACCCCGGTAGTTTGCTCGCCCGCGCCCTCGTCCCCGGTTGAAGCCAGGGATATTAGTTCGCTTTGCTGTCACCTAATTGCCAAGTAGTTCAGTTTAATTGTTCCAATTTCCTCTGAAAAATCAAACTGGCCTTAATCAAACGACCTTTGAAAAGAGAATTATCCAACGCCACAGCCGCGTCTATATGCTCGGGTTCAGAAAACTCCACATAAGCATAACTAGGATAACATTAATGGGCGAACAAGAGTTTAAGACGAATGCGTACCCTTTTGGATGTCCAGTAAACTTATCACAGATAATGGTTACTCGATTAATGGTGCCACAAGCCTGGAAATGACCTTGTATCTCCTCAGGAGTAGATGCATAGTCAACCTGCGAAGAAATGACATCAGACCTTCATTTTGATACGAAGACAAAATGTGAACACACATTGCCAACATAAACACTTCTGTTGTCTGCGGCTTGCTTTTCATCATCGCCTTCCACCGTCCCAGTTTCGTCACCCGAGTTTGCTGCTTCTGCAGCAGCTTGCAATTCTCGAAGTTTGTTCGCCTCTCGTTCCATCTCGGCGACTCTTTGCTTCATGAGCAAGATTTCCTGAAGAACGACATTGATACACTGTTAGAACGCGCTTCCAGAGTTGACAGTTATTATTGACGCACCTGAGTCTCTGCATCGTCACCGTCCTCTATTGTGGGTTCAGTAGTTCCATTTGTAGTCGGCTGGGTATCTGCGTTGTCGGCCATGACAGAGTCAGTGACAAGTTATATTGGCAAGAACGTTGTTTGGTCGAGAACCTTCACAGATGGTTATGCCAAACAAGTCTTCACATGATCGAAGCCCCTAACATTGACAAATGGCTGTGCCTGAAAAATCACGGTGATCGTGCAATGCGGCCTTAGCGTCAACCCCAACGAACCTGCTCTGAATGCTTCCAGGTCGCTTGTCGCCTGGATGAAGTTTGTACCGTATGTATGTTACACCATTACATTTGCGAAAATTATTTTCACGGAAATTTCCAATGGCCTTCGTTCACGACATCGTCATTTTGCTTCGTAAAAATACTCTGATCCCCGACAATTGATTATCGCTTAAAAATACGTTGAGACATCCAACTAGGACCTTGGAAAACGTCTTGTGCGCACCCTTGGGTGTTGTTATAGGGTTCATTTTACGTGTAATGAATGCGGGTGATGCGGCTAATATCGGTCGAAGAATTCGAGAAGGAGAACAAGGAGTCGGAGGAGCGTCTTCACGGCAGCGGTGTGCCGGACCGGTATTCTCACGTGGGAGGGTATAGAGTCTTGACATTTGTGGCCTATCGCCTTGGTTTGTTTCATTCATTGTAGTTCGCGACCGTCATCTAATTTCAAGCCCATGGCAAAGGGTGAAGGCTCTGTATCCATGGCTTCACAGTCGAAGAAGAAACAGAACGAAGATGATCCTATGCAGGACGATGTCTCAGGCAAACCTCTTCAATTACAAAGAAGGAGGGTCTGGCGGGCTTGCGAGAGCTGTCGGTATGTTCGTCGCTATCTTCTTCGCCCTTACATCGCACCTTCGCTTCATCTCGTATACTCATTGCTCTCCTGTTTTTGACAGGCGGAAGAAGATTAAGTGTGATGGATGCGAGCCGACCTGCTCCCAGTGCAGCATGTCAGGCTCTCAGTGCACTTGGCTGCAAACTAAAGATCGCGCAGCGCTAAGTAGACAGTATGTTGTTCAAATTTATTTTACGTATAAACTTGGTCTGATCGACCCTTCCCAGCTATGTGCAGGAGCTCGAGGCCCGACTTTTACACATGGAGTCCCTTTTTCAGAAGATTGCCCCAGTAATTGAACAACAAGTAGCTGCATCCTCCAGCGGTGATGCGCCACCATCACTTGACCCAGAAACGTTGGCTCCCGCCCAAGCGATACTACGCCAAATTGTTCCCCAAGGCCAAGGCTCCGAGTCAAGCATAACCCCTCCACCTCCCGAAAAGAAGGCCGAGGAGGAGGTTAGCGAACTCTTCGGGCAACTCGCTCTGGACGAATACGGCCATATGAGGTGGATCGGAGGGTCCTCAACGATGTCTTTGATTCAGTCTTTCAAGGCCCTGACAACATCTCCGCTGCACCGAATTTCGCCGATGGAGGAGGACCCACAAGCTCCAGGGCCAAGCGTCAACAAGCTCTATTTCCCAGCGGCTGTATATTTCGGCAAGATTCATGCTTTGCCAGGGCCCGAGGAGGTTGAATTCCCTGAACGCGATCTCGCAGACAAACTCGTCCGTGTTTCTACATTTGTTATCAGCGCTCGTCCTAAACTTATCTACGCTTTTAGGTCGAAGCTTATTTTTCAAGACTGCACTTCCTGATGCCCGTTATCGACAAACCGTCCTTTTTGCGCAAATATTCGCAACTGATGGACAATAACCAAAGTCAAGAAGTCGTGCGGTCAGAAACTGCATTCATGTCGCTACTGTTCGCACTTTTTGCATGTGCGGCCAACCTGGTCGAAGACCCTCGCCTAGCGATATCTGAACGACACGACGACGGAGGAATGGGTATGGTGTACTACGAACGGTAATTAACATCCCGTCACTCCCTAATTCAACATGCTTAACCTCGAGTCATCTTAGGGCTCTCGTTCTACAATACATCAGTCACCCTAATATTCAACCCTCACACGTCCAATGCTTCATCCTCATGTCGTCATTCCTTTGCTCGGTCAATTGTCTTCCCCAAGCGTGGATTTTGATCGGCCAAGCTGTTAGGGCCGGCCAAGATTTAGGACTTCATGTGAGGGCCCACTTCTTTGAATAGCTTCTTTTCCATTACTAAACCTGGTCCCTAATAGCGCTCACCTCGACGACTTGTGATTACCCCAGTTGAGAAGGAGACTCGCCGAAAGATATGGTGGGGTGTATACACCCTTGATCGAATGCTCGCCATCGCTCTTGGGAGGCCATTGGGTGTCAATGATGCTGATTGCGATGTTGAACTGCCAGTGGACGTGGACGACGAACACCTTCCGGAGTACTTCTCAGGGGCAACTATGAATCAAAAGCAGCAATCTCTAATGACAGGCAACATCGCTTTGATCAAGTTGTATGAAATTGGAGGAAGGATCCTTCGTCAAGTCTACGCGTTGGAAAATTGTAAAGATCATCTGGAACCAGAGCGAAAAGCCACCTTGCAGCAGACCGTTGAGTCACTCGATAATGAATTGACTAAGTGGTGTGACGAACTGCCAGCCGCGTTCAAGTCTCAGTCGGAGACGGAGGATCAGGTGTCAATGGGAGCTGTTCTCTGCAGCCATTACTATTCCATGCTTACGACGCTTCACCGCAATCTTCTACCTGTCAAACGCGACCAGCCAGTGATAACTCCAAAGTCGACAGTTAAGGCTGTTTCCTCGGCTCGCTCGTGCATTCGGCTGGCACCTTCCATGAAGCATGTCGTTCCAGCATCACACCATCTCGCGTTCTTCATTCAACATCTCTTCAGCTCTGCGGTGATCGTTTTACTTTATGCCATGCATGCATCTGATCCACGGGCAGCGGCAGCTGCCATGGACGAAGCAAAGAGTACTTTGGAAGCCTTGCAGTCTTGGGAAGGACATTGGCCTGGGGCGAAGAAATGCAAGGACCTTCTCATTGACCTTGTGACTACTGCTACGGAGGCCATTGCGCAGGCCAAAGCGGCACCACCGGTCGCGACACCCGCATCACCAACGAGCAGCAATCACGAGCGACGGCGCTCAGTGACAATCCTGAATCCAGTGTCTACCGCTGCATCAGGTAGTCGTGTCGCAAAGGGGAGAACGAGGAGAACTCAGTCACGAGACCCTGGTACAGGAACCAGTAGACGGCTCGCAGCAGTATCCCCATATCGTACTGACGGAGGTAAGTGAAGCTTTTCAGTACAACAAAATGGTGGCTTATAGAGCCTGCAGGTCAACGTGCAAGATCAGCTTCTCGAAAACGCGGTCACGATGATGGAGATGTATCGGCTGGTCCCTTTTATCAGTCGTTCACGAGTCCTACATTGGCACATGGAGCTTCGAGCTCACATAGCTCTCCAGCGTCTGCCAACCTTCCTTCACCAGGTCCACCACCATCTACGGACAACTCTCAAGCAACAGACCCAAGCCCCCGTTTAGCCACAAGCACTGTGCCAAGTAATGGCTCCGGCAATTATCATTTTGCGTCACCGCTTTCGCCTGCTCAACTTCCTTCACCCCACCGGTATGAATTCGAATATGGTGTTCCTCCGAGTGCTCTTTCTCAGTCTAGCCAGCAATGGAACGGAAGTAATGGCAACAACGGCAATGACCAACACATGTTCAATCATCAGGGTTCTGCAGAGCATCCCCTTTATGGGTTCGGTGTTTACACTTCGGCCTTGGATGCATACCCGGGGTATGATGCTGCAGGTGAATTCTCCCCCGGATTGGGAGCGCCGATGAATGGGTCTCCAACATCTTCGTATGCCACAAGCCTACCGTTCAGAGGCCTCGACTATATCAAGAATTACAGTCAGACAGGCTATTCTGGTGATCAAGATTTATGGCAAAGTTATGATCCAGGGGCATTTGGATATGACCCAGATCTTCCTTTCACGATTCCCGAGGCTACTCACGAAATTCAAGATACAGCTCAGCGGTCGTAGTTTCTCTTCTGTCAAATATGTCTCATGTCAATTCTTTCCGCATTAACGCGGTGTAGTCTAAACTTATTATCTTCGAACCGTTCTTTTGCCCCTCGTAGTACCCTCATATGTGTAAACTTCTACTCACCGTTGTAGCCTTATGCGCTTACCGTGTTCCTCTCTGTCTCGAACTTCTTTGCGCTCCCAAGCACCTTATGTCATACTACACGATCCTGACACGGATTCATAATACTGTAGTGCTCCCAATGTAATTATATTTTCTCCGTACAAATGCAGTCCCGACTTGCAGCCACCGGTCTGAGGTAAGACTACGTTCGGCCTTTCCAATAACCGGTTCACCATAGCCGCCGGATCAGTCAACTTTGAGTTCTGCGAGATGCATTCACACCTTAACACTCTCTTCAACCGAAACAATCATGGCCGCCCATCCTATCGTCGAGTACACTTCTGAGGCCTCATGGGCAATGGTACGCCTGTCAATACTATCTGAAGCAGCATTGGAATCCTAACACCTTTCTTGGTAGATCGAGGATAAGTTCTCGCCATTCGCGAAAGAGACTCTGACAAAAGTCATCAAATTCCTTGAGGTTAATTGAAAGATCCTCCGGGAGCTTGTTGCGAGGCTGATCGAATGTGTAGGATGAAATTCTACCTGCTGTGCAAGTTGCACATGCTCAAATGCCGCAAGAGTCTGCCAAACGATGGCAAACTATCATCCCAGTCGTGGAAGATCTCAAGGCAAAGGCAAAGAAACAGGGCCTTTGGAATCTGTTTTTGAGCAAGTCACATTATCCAGAACATGGTGTGCCTCTCACAAACCTCGAGGTGGGTCTTCTCTTCTGCTATGGATTGAGATACTGATCTATCATATAGTACGCTGTCATGGCCGAGGTTCTGGCTCATGCTGGTCACATTGGCCCTGAGTCTATGAATTGCGCTGCTCCCGATACTGGAAACATGGGTCCGTTCATGATTTTATTATCATTAGCTAAACTAAACTAATTGCCTTTTCCCAGAGGTGCTGGCAAGATATGGTTCTCCAGAACAACAACAGAAGTGGTTACTTCCTCTGCTCAACGGAGAGATTCGCTCTGCTTTCGCGATGACTGAGCGACATGGTAGGATAAATCTACGAATTTTTACAGTGGTTTTACCAGTATCTTTTTAGTTGCCTCATCTGACGCCACCAACATCCAAACATCAATCCGTCAAGAAGGTAACGACATCATAATTAATGGTCACAAATGGTTCGTCCCATGCACACCTCAGCATATTCTATGTTTATCATAATGGTATGCAGGTACATCAGTGGTGCCGGAGATCCTCGCACCAAAGTGCACCTTGTCATGGGCAAGAGCGACCCCAGCAACAAAAACTCGTACAATCAGCAAAGTGTAGTCATCGTCCCGGCTGATGCCTCTGGAGTCAAAGTGATACGCCCCATGCATGTCTTCGGATACGATGACGCTCCTGAGGGTCATTGCGAAATCATTTACGATAACGTTCGCGTTCCATTAAGTAACCTTGTGCTTGGCTGGGGGCGTGGCTTTGAGATCATTCAAGGACGACTAGGGTGAGTTACACATTTACATCACATTATATTTCTACTGATGGATGGATAGACCTGGCCGTATCCATCACTGCATGCGTTCAATTGGTGTTGCTCAGGCTTCATTAAACCTTCTCCTCCGACGTGTTTCCGATCCATCTAGGAAGACATTTGGGAAACTTTTGTACGAACATGGCACAGTCATTGCCGACATTGCCAAGTCGCGTGCAGAGATAGAAGCAGCTCGTCTTTTGGTCTTGAGCGCGGCTCAGCAGGTACGTACTTATTTATTCTGACCAGACGAGCGGCTATTGAGTTGCCTTAGATTGACAAACATAAAGCGAAAGGCGCTTTGAAGGAAATAGGGATTGCTAAAGTAAGTTGACACTGTATATTATATCCTATTTATTGACCAAGAAATCAAGTTCGTGGTGCCATCAATGGCCTTGACGGTTGTTGATCGTGCCATTCAATGTTTTGGAGCAGAAGGTGTTTCACAGGACACCGAACTGGCGAGCCGTTGGGCTCAGCTTCGCACACTCCGAATTGCCGATGTAAATATTTGACCACCTAATCATCGATGTTACTTACAAATCTTTCACTTTAGGGTCCAGACGCCGTTCACATCCAACAAGTTGGTCAGCGCGAGTTGAAACGAGTGCCGGGCTTGACCAAGAAAGCTCATGAGATCAAAAAAAAGGAGGAATCGCTGATGCAAAAATACGGTGTCAAGGCGCACCTTTGAAAGCAGTAATGATTTATATAGTATATAAGTACAGTACAAAAAAAGCTTTGACTCCTATTAAAGCAAACCGTGTGACTTCGGGACGACGAGGCTGTCGCGCACAACGCGACATTCAAGTTTCGACGCAACGCCCAACATGTCTTTGGCAACCGTCTCGCGCTCTCCTATGTCGTCTCTATGCCGCAGTGCTCGGCTAGTGGCTGCACAGTCCGCTCGATGCTCAAGTACAGCGTCTACTGCTACGTCAAAGTCGAAGGCCCAGTCACACCACACTCTACCACCTGCTAAAATGCGCGCTCTAATTTCTCTTTATCATCAATCCGAGTCATGGATAACACCAGAAAACTTGCTGGAAAGAATAGACGCCGCATTTGCGCCCCCCACACCGGTCTATGATGTTTCTTCTACTGACAAGGATGAGGGTGTAGGGTTTGAGGACCTCTCGTATCTTGCACGACAATTGCGGGCTGAGCCCAAGATGTCCCAGTTAGAGTCCAACGGAACTTCCAGACAGCCTCTCGGCTCAAACCGTTCGTGGAGCAGTGGTCGCCAGTTATCGAGGAGAGAAACCAAGGTCTTCGAGGCGTTGTACGGCGTCGAGGTGGAATATGGGGCCGAGGCAGTTAAAGTGCTGCCTGGCGTGGAAGTATTGGAAGAAATGAAGGACAAACTTGCACGAGACAGAATGGAGGATAAAGAAATACAAAGGCAACAGAACGCCTGAGGCTAATTTAGCCAGCATAACCTTTCAATGTGAGTTCCTAGTTTCACCTCCGTAACACTTCTGATTTTCGAGCCCTTCCTACCTTCAGAGACAGATTTATCCCCTTGAATACCGTTTGGAAATCCGTATTTCGATGTATCCACTGCTGTGCACATGCGGCCATTGAACAATGACATTGCCTTCTGCAGGGGCTATCTGAATTTGTGATAATTCTTATTGTCTCTGCTATCGCATGCGTCGTGATCAGTGGTGCTATTAGATTGACTTGTGCGGTTTCGCTTTTCTTTGACATTTCTATTTCACTAGAATCATCTTATTTTCCAAGTCGTTTGCAGCTGCCCACGTAGAGACACGAGTCTTGAAGAACGCTCGTATCGTTCATGGGACGTGGGTTATCTGGTCTCAAGTGGCCGTGGAAAAACCTCGTTTCTTTGAGCCTTCACCCGTTGAGAATCGCCACTCGACCCCATCTTCCAACTTGTTTCGGCCACTATGTCTCTGCTCAATTTCCCTGAGGAACTTCAACAAGAAATTTTCTCTCAGCTTGAGAACGACAAATACGTGTTACAAAACGTGTGCCATCGTTCATCGTGATTTCACTCGTCCATGCCAGCAGAAACTCTTCTGTCACGTCGTCATCATCAACGACTCCGGAGGAAAACTTTTTTTCTATTACAACGGTACCATTCGGCGATTCAAAGATCTCCTCGAGGATTCCCCTCACCTTGGAGCCTACGTCGAATCTTTGCGAATTGACGACGCTGTCGATTTCGGCCAAAACCTTTGGCGTTCAAGTGGCATTGATAGATTGAATTTCATAACTCCTCTTCTTGGAAATCTCAAGGCGTTCACCTGGAGTGCCATCATTCGGAACGAGCTTGTTGGGGTACTCAACAAGCTTTCGAATGCATCAGCGATATTCTTCAGTTGCCTTCCCTCATCTTTGCTCACATCTGGGGAATCCCAAGTATCTCGCTCATTCACGCTGCAGAAACCAACTTCAAACATCTTCGGCTTACTTCCACAACTGACGAAGCCAAATTCCAATCACGCCGCCTTACTGAACGCCATCAAGTTGTCCTCGAATCGTTGTACATCTACAACCGCGTGGATATGAGGGCTTTGGTCAAATCTTTCCGTGCATCCGATGCCGCGATCTCCCTGCGGCAGCTGAAGAAACTCTTCATTTCCCGTGATATTACATACACGTCGGCCCAAGGTCACATCAGGAACATTATCGAGCTCTGCGCAGACTCGCTTGAAGACCTGATCTTCGTCCCAGGCTACTGCAGTATGTCTCCTCGTTATACTGTGCAAGTTATTGACCACATATTATTGGCAGGGTTTATCGATAGGCAAAGTGTATTGCAGGAATACGGAGAGCCGATTGACTTGGGTCGTTTTTCCGCTCTGCGCAGAGTCCGCTTCGACATCGATATCGGCCCTCAGCCATGGGTGTACACTCAGTCAATGGATCCTCAGGGGCGGGATACTATGGAAGGGTGGTTGGACGATTTGCCAAACTTCAGCAAGCTGCTATGTTCTCTATCGGCACCTTGTTGGTTGCTTGAGCAGATGGACATCCATTGTTGCTTCCATGTGACTTCAGTCCATGAGAATGAAGAATCATGGGTCAAGATGGCGGACGTCTTGTTGGGCGATTTGTACCCAAAGCTTAGCCAATTGAACATTGGACTCACGTCCAGAGTTCGCAACGAAGAGGGCGACGCAGTACTGGAACGCTTCAATGATACTCTATTTGTGAAAAAATTACGAGACGACCAGAAGATCGACGTTCGAGTCTTTAAACATGAAGGCAGTGAGTTTGACCTCGTTGTTGGTACAGAATCTGTCAAACTAATCTATATTAATTTACTATTATTTAGGTGGCCAAAAAGCAGAATTGGCAGAATTTCCTTGGCCTGGTTGGTTCAGACAGGCACTCATATAGCCTGTTGTCCATCGAAATCATTCAAGTTACAGTCTCGAATTGTACAGTAAGCCGGTTTAGTTTCGGCTCCAAATCGGTTCTCGCAAGTTTGAAGCAACATTAAGCTGAAAACTTGTTCAACCTAAGTCGCACCAACACCGAGCTAGTTGAAATTTTTCGAACGATTCGCCGTTGCAAGTTGACGCTGAAGGCGATCCTCACAAGTCCCCACAGGGCTACTGGCAGAGTGACATAGCGACGCCACTCTTGAAGTTGACTGATGGATGACAAGCCATCGCCATGACTCTAACACCGGCTCGTCTCACTTATGTAAGTACGTTTTCAACGGTATTTAGGGCAACTACTGCCCAGCGTT
This sequence comes from Crepidotus variabilis, assembly GCA_015657495.1. Taxonomy (NCBI): domain Eukaryota; kingdom Fungi; phylum Basidiomycota; class Agaricomycetes; order Agaricales; family Crepidotaceae; genus Crepidotus; species Crepidotus variabilis. The sequence goes on along the minus strand of MU157826.1, from coordinate 698,137 downwards.
TTTCAGAGGTCTGATCACGCCAAGGTATCTAATATATCTATTCTAACACTCGCCTTCCAACATGTCTCAGCCTTCTATGTTCCTGCTCGATTTCCCTGAGGACCTTCAAACTTATACTAGTACTCATGATCACGGGTGGAGACTTTTTCTCACGCTTTGAAGCCTTTGATCATTAAGACCCCAGGCTTTCGCTATTACAATGGTTACGTCCAATGCGTCGTTGATCTCCTCGCGGATTCACCAGGGGACATGTCGAATCGCTGAGAATCAACAACAATTCCTCGCCTGGTTCAAACCTCTGGTGTTCAAGTGGGATATGTAACGCCTCTTCTCGAAATGTCCAAGCGTTCACCTTGGAGTGCCGTCATCCACGCAACACGCAGCAAGAACCAATCTCAAACACCTATGGCTTACTTTCGCGTATCTTGAAATCAAATTCAAATCACGCTGCCTTACCAAACGCCATCAACATATCCTAGAATTGTTCTGGGCCCGCAATACCGCTATCCATCCTGGGCAGTTGAGGCAACTCTTCATTGCCCTCAATACCCCATCCACAGCTTCCCAAGACGGCTAATGGAAATTATCGAACTCTCTCCAAGACTTTATCTTCGTCCCGGGCTACGGTAGTAAGTCTCCTCCTTATAATCTTAGAAACCGTTGACCTTATCCTTTAGCAGGATTTGTCGATACGGAAATTGTACTATAAGCTTATGCAGAGCCTATAAACTTGGGTCACCTTTCAGCTCTGCGCAGAGTTGGCTTTGATATTGACATAATCCCTCATCCATGGGTGTGCTTCTCTCGGTTAATAGGTTTTCAAGACAAGGGTACTGTGGAGGGATGGGTGGAAGATTTGCCAAATTTCAGCAAGCTGCTATGCTCTCTATTGGCACCTTGTCGGCCACGACTCATTTGAGCAAATCCACATCAATTGCTGTTTCTGTATTGTTTCAGTTGATGAGGATGAAGGATCTTGGGTCAAGATGGCGGGCGTCTTAATGGGCAATTTGTACCCCAGACTTAGCCGATTGAACATTAGACTCACGTCCAAAGTCAGATACGAAGAAGGGGCTAAATATATTCAAACGCTTCAGCAATACCTTACTTGTCAAAAAATCAAGAGATAACAAGAACCATGGCCGAAGCTTGAAGTCTGAGTCTTCAAACGTGCAAAGAGTGAGAAACCACATTATTCATTACAGAATTTATCTGACTATTTTTTGTCAATTCAGCCGGTGAGAAAGCAGACATGGTAGATCTTTCCAGGCCTGGTTAGTGTGAACAGGTAGGTATACCTGACTCATGCGGCCTGTGTCATCGACATTGTTCAGGTTACAAGATAGAATTTCTGTTCAATCCAGTCTCCAAATCGGTCCTCTCAAGTTTGAATGAAACAACCTTTCTTAAAGAGCGTTTGATTTGACGTTTTCAACCCAATGATTCGGTACGCTTGGTCAATGAAGATGATCAAGACATTTCGTCCTTGACCTGCGATCGGCAGGGAAATACCAGATGATGACCGAGAATGAGAGAGGAAGTTGGGCCCACCAATTATTAGTTCGTTCCTTACTCTGTTTTTTTTCTTGCTCTTTCACCATATGGCTATTTTTGACGAATCTCCATACTCCTTGCCGCTCAGACAAGATTAGTGGGTCCTTTCGTCCGCTACTTCCGGCGTCAATGCTGACATTCCATCCGAAGGTTGAATCAGGTATCCATCTACAGGCCCAGTCTGTTGACCAACCAAAGCGAGCCAGGAGTAATTTAATACTCTATGTCACCAATTTTATTTGGTCTGTGGATCCAGGATGGCCTCGTTGATTTTAGGTGGCCTCAAATTACTCCAAGTACATATTCTGAACGTACATATGCGTGTGCATAGGGCTGAAGAACCTACTTAGAAATTCCCTTGCATCAGCGAATCATTCTATGGGCGCTGTTGAACCCGCTGATCCACGAGCTTCAATCCGATTCTATCGAGGATAAGCTTCTTCAAGTTATAGGAGATCAGAAATAGTATAAAATGTAGAACGCAGATTGCTACAATTCTCATCCTTCGAGCTCCCTTTGATCCATATTCCAACAACTTAAGTAAACTTTCACATCATCATTCATCTCAGGACATGTTTAAGCCGGTCGTGGTTACGGGTCTTTTCAGTGCTGCTTGTTTCGTTGCAGCCGACCACACCTGTTCGTCGCTTCCCCTTTCTCGACTGTACGAATTCAGAACAAGCTAACTATGGACTCCTTTTAGTCAACTTCCACAACCAGTGCGGATACACCATCAATCCTAAGATTGTGAATGTAAACTGCGGCTACTCGCCGCGGTGCAAGACTCCTGGATCAGGAGGTGTCCCAAACCCAGCGATCTCATACAACGGTCCTCAGCCACAATCTCTGGGTCCAAACCAGAGCACAACGCTTCACATTAATCGTCAGGTGAGTATACTAAAAATATATCATTTGAGCTGACATATTTACTTTCATTGAATATACAGTGGAATGGTCGCATTTTTCACCAATCTGGCAGCTGCGGCGCCAAGGGAGAATCCTGTACTCTGGGCGAATTTAACTTAGACACAGGAAACCAATTCACAGCCCAAGCCTTCGATATATCGAACATCCAAGGCTTTACAATTGGCCTGAAGATCGCAATCACAGGTGGCGATAGTGTTACCTGTACAAATGTCAATTGTGGGTGCAAAAATGCGTATCCTCCAGGAGTAAGTTCCAATATTCTGTGCTCAATGCAGCTCACTGATACAATCCGATAGGATACGTCAGGCTGTGGAACCGACTTACCCGTCCGTGGGGGCTCTCCCGGAGACAAAACCTGGACGGTTACCTTTTGTCCTTAATTTTAAACCAGGAGTAATCAAATCACAAGAGCCATGTGCAAAGTTGCCGACTTTAACGTTCCTGTCTTCGTCAACAATGGTAGAGATATCTAAAGCGGCTGCATAAATATTAAACCTTCTCGAGTTCATGGGTCGTGGCTGCTGATTTCAAGTCAGCTTTAGTGAAGCCAAGCGCTTGTGGTAAAAACTCTTCGCAAGGCCCAAGAAAACGAAAGTCGGCCTTTCTATCGCTATCAGTCTTCTCAAGGTTAAAAAGGGCAACTTTTCCTCCGTTGTCTTTCACTTGATACGCGTAACCTGCAGCGGGGTATACCTGATGGGAAAGATGAACGTTTAGAATCAGAATAGAGCTAAGGAAAGCTACATACTGAGGAAGAAGTCCCTATAACAAGGCAAAAATCAGCACTCTTAACGATCTCGTCAACTTCTGCGAGTTTATGCGGCTCCTCTCCAAACCAGACAACGCCTGGTCGCGCGAGTGATCCGCATTTTGAACAGCGGGGAAGCTGTTCCTCGTCCACGATTGGATTGATAACGCCGTTTTCGAAGAGAATTTCTGCTCCCGCGAGGCCTTGGCAAATAGGCGACGAGAGATTAAATTCGATATGCCCGCAGGTTTCTTCGGTGCAAAGGACGTCAAAAAGACGTCCATGAATTTCGAAAAGGTTCGGCTCTTGATAATAGCTGGGAGGAATACGCCCTGCCAGCTCCTTGTTTGCTCGAGGACTTAGATGATCAACGTTCTGAGTAATGAGCGTAAACCTTGTTTGTGGTGCGAGATTTTTTCTTATTGAAGGCTGAGACAGGACCGCCAGAGCACGATGTGCATCATTGGGAGATGCTTGGCGTGCACTATTGAAGCGAGATTATGAGGGATTGAGAATTGGTATGCTATTCGATTACTGACATTTCTCGGCAATAATGATGAAATTGCCATACTAGAGATGGGTCGTCAATGAAGCCTTCTGGGGTAGCCAGATCCGCAGCTTCATATTTCCTCCACATACCCCCTTCTCCCCTAAATGTGGGTATGCCTCGGAGAGAGCATTAGAAGCCATAAGGGCAGTCATGCTAGCACCGCTGCATTACTTACCTGAAGCTGCAGATAGGCCAGCGCCTGCAATGGCTATGACATTTTTGGATGCTTTGAGGACCTCTTGAAAATCTTTAATATCCTGCAATGGTGGCACTGTGATAGGCATCATGTTGACGCTCAAGATTTGCCATGCATGCCAGATGAGCAATCATATAGGGATCTAATCAGACACCTGATGTGATGCTTCTCATTCAACGCTAAGTTACTCAGATCACAAAGCTCTGAACAAAGAGTCGTGACACTCAATCTCCATCAGAAATAACTCACAAAAGTGTTGATCATCCTAATCAGACAAATAAAGGCTGCAAAAACGTTTCATTACGAGAAAATATCCCCAGCCGACTTCGTCTTTGCCGCCGACGGAATATCTGGAGAAAAGTCGTTTTTGGTCAAGCCGAGGGCCTTGGGCAGGATTTCTTCGCAAGCCCCGAGAAAGCGGAAATCAGACTTTCTATCTCCATCCGTTTTCTCAAGATTAAAAACAGCGACCTTTCCTCCGTTGGCTTTGACTTGATGTGCGTAGCCTGCGGCAGGGTATACCTGATTGGAAAATATAAATGCCTGGCATTCCAATCGAGCCAATAAAGAGCCACACACCACAGAAGATGTGCCAACAACAAGGCAAAGATCGGCTTTCCCGACAATCTCGTCAATTTGTTCGAGTTTATGAGGCATCTCTCCAAACCATACAACACCAGGCCGTGCCAATGAGCCGCACTTTGTACAGCGGGGAAGTTTGTTCTCGTCCACAATTGGATCAATAACTCCCTGTTCGACTAGATCTTCTGTTCCGGCAAGGCCGTCGCAGATAGGCGATGCAAGGTTGAACTCTACATGTTTGCAGACTTCGTTGGTGCAAAGGACATCAAATAGGCGCCCGTGCATCTCGAAAAGGCTCGGTTCTTGATATTGGCCTGGAGGCAGATGCTCTGCCAATTCATTGTTGGCCCTAGGACTCAGATTATCGACATTCTGAGTAATTAGAGTGAATGTAGCGCCTGGGGCGATCCTCTGTCTTATTTGGGGTTGAGAGAATGCTGCTAGAGTTCGATGAGCATCATTCGGAGATGCTTTACGAGCACTATTGAAGTGTTATAAGAATCATCAATCGCAATCGGCACTCAGTTACTGACGATTCGCGGCGGTAATGATAAAATTGCCATACTAAAGAAGGCGAATCCTCAAAACCTTCTGGAGTTGCTAGATCCGTGGCGACGTATTTCCTCCACATGCCACCTGCGCCTCTGAACGTGGGTATGCCTTGAAAATGGCGTCAGAGGTGCACCAAAGTATGAAAGATATTCATGTTGTTTTACCAGAAGCTGCAGATAGACCTGCACCTGCGACTGCTATGACATTCTTGGACGTTTTGAGGACTTCTTGGAAAGCTTTGATATCTTGAGATGGGGGTACAATGATAGGCCTCATGTTATCGCCTGCACTAATAGAATAGCCCTTTTGGGTGACATTGATAAGAGTCTAGATCTAATTAGATAACAAATGGCAGCTGCAACGAGGGGTCAATGGGCGAGTAAACGACGCAAGACACAGAAAGGTGATCGATTTATATACATATATTCTGCTAGGGGCAGAAATAAAAATTATCAAGTTTCAGGCAAAACACCATTTCGTCTAAATTTCCCCTCCTGGGTTTCCTATTGGAGTCCATGTGTCGGTTAGATTTCGTCCTGAACGAAGATCTTCTCAGCTGTTGGCTGTGTCGCCGAAGTGAAATTATCTTCCCGGAGCCAAAGGCCTTTTGTAAAATATTTCGCAAGGGCCAAGAAAATGTTTGTTTCCTGTTTTCTCAAAAATGACAACGTTTCCACCGTCGACTTAATATGCGAAGAGCACATTTGGATACACCTGGTTGAATGAGATTATTATGAGCTGTTATAAAACGTGGAAAAAAATCACATACGACGGACGAGGTGCACATCAGTAGATGTGTAGATCATAGAATAAATGTTCTTATCAATGTCTTCGAGCTTATGAGGCTGTTATCAGAGTTTGGACCGCGAGGAAATTAGTTCTCGTCTACTATTGGAGAGAGGATAGCCAGACTCGGTTCCGACAGCGCCGTCACCAATAGGCAACGAAAAATCGAGCCCAATATGTTTGCAGTTTTCACTGGCGCACGTGGTGTCAAATAAGCGCTTGTGCATACTCTTGCGCCTTGCTTTATTCCGTCGTAATTAGCTCTAAATAAACGATATAGACATACATGGGGGGTATGAAGGCGGAGCATGTAAGCACCAAGCCTCCAGGGCGAAGGTCGATGGACCAGGCGGATGAACCCCAGTCCAGCGAGCCTCCTAGTCTACATCGTGGTGAGGGTGGGCGGGAAATAAGGAGGAGCCGAAACGAGAATAATAACGGCGACGAGCAACGAGTAGGTAGTAGTAGAGTAAGGTATGTAGGAGCATGTGATTCCATTCAGACGCGCAAGAAGTCGCGCCAACTCCGCTGGCGCTACCCTGACAGACTTCTCGGTATTGGCTTTGCAAGCTCTGGGAATCAGGTATCAATATTCTGAGTAATGAGCGTAAAAACCGCTTCTGGTGCAACCTATTGAAAGCTGAGAGAACGCTATCAGAGCCCAAGATGCGTCAACATTTTGAAAGCACTACAGTAAGGTGTTATCATCATTCAGGCATGAATTGCAATATCTATGACTGAAGATTTCTAGACGATACTGTAATGATACAACTGCCCTTGTGTCAAAGATGGCGAATCCGCAAAACCTTCCGAAGTGGCAAGATCCGTGGCAACATATTTCCTCCACATGTGCCTCTGAATGTAGTATGCTTTAGAAATCGCATTAGAAATGTGGGTGTGAGTCAGCATATGACAACGTCGCATTACCAGAGGCTGCAGAAAGGCCTACCTGCGACAACTATGACATTCTTGGACGCTCTGAAGACTTCTTGGAAGGCATTTGTATCCTTGTATAGCTTCGGAATGTTAGCGCTGTAATACAGTTGAGTCGAGACCCCTGTATCCAGTTGTTTTTTTGGGGGGAAATTAGTTACATAATACGAATCTAATCAGATAGCAAAAAGGACCGTTATAATCCCGCATTCAACTTTTACCCCTTCCACCGCCATCCCTCCGAAAAGCAATGTTCGTCCACAAATTACGCTCCCTGGTGCTTGGTGCTCCAGAGGATTCAGACGTTCTATGTCGCTCACTAAGAGCGTCAGATGTCCCGGTGTCAACAGCGGACTGTAGGGCCTGCGCAGATCCATGCGACTTGGGTGGGTTTATCAGATAATTTTGACTTCGTGACGGCCGACTTCTTACCAAAAACAGGTCATGATGCATACCCCCGTCGCTTTAATGTCGACATGGCTTCAAACATGTTGGGCTCAGTGGACCCATACCACAGGCAGGTAGGTATTTGCAGGCTACTCTAGATGCTCCAAAACTATCGAAAATTCTAATTACGACATAAAACTCCAATGACATTTGCTAGTTGGTCATTTCGACGGGAAAAGCCGACTGGGACCGTAAAATTGAGGACGACAAAGATTCACTGGCTGCTGCACTGGGGCAGGTCATAGCGCGACCACCACCACCGCCTCCTGTATCCACTTCACCTCCGTTAAGCACTTCTCCTAAACCATCAACATCACCTAAACTTCCTTCGTCACCTCCGAATCCGAAGGGGATCCGCTCGGGGACCGGGTTATTCTCGTCTTCTGATTCAACCTCCACTTCCGTGCTTAATGGGAGTCATCGAACAGTGTCTGAAGAGGAAGACGACGACACAGTCCTTATATTTCCTGACTTTAAGTGTGTAACGGAAGTCAGTCGCTCACAGCAAGGCGCGAGGGACCTATGGAATACCGCCGTCGACCCTTCAATAGGTCGCGAAGGTGTAGTTTTGAGAAGATCTCCTCTCAAGTCTTGGGTATTGCCATACGGCTGCGTTATTCTCCTATGTGCGTGTTTTCCCTTGCGCCGCTTACAACTTCTTACTGGAACACTAACACTCTGGTCCCGTGTAACCTCCAGGTTCTCATAAAAAACGCGACAACCGATGCGGTATTGCTGCCCCAAAACTTGAGCATGGTGGGTCTCGGCTCCCCGAGCCCGGTCTATGATACACGTTCTGACGTCGTGTCGTTCAGCGTTTATCAAATCCCTTGAAGCACATGGATGGGATGCCGATACCCATTTAGAGCATCCATCTCTTACCATGGGTCCAGCGCTCGAAGATCTTGGCTCGACCCCTGAAGAGCGAGAAGAAACAATAGCCACACAACTTCAAGAAAGTACAAGCTCCAAACGGGCTCTCATCGTCAAGGTCTCTCACATTGGTGGACATAGATACGCCGGGAATGCTATCGTGCGTCTTCCTCTTTTTCTTCTTCTACTCTTCCGAATTATTCACATGGAAATTGTTTTTTTGTTCTGCCAATAGATCTACACGCCTGCAGGATCCGGAATTTGGTACGGTCGTGTAACACCCCACGACGTCGACTCAATCGTCACCAATACCATCGTTGATGGGCTTATATTACCTCCTCTGCTCCGTGGTGGAGTTAATCTTTCAAGGCCGAACTGCAAGACCCTCAACGACTGGTAACACAATTCAACATCGCTTGCCTTCGAGCCGGCTACCGCTGGCCAGAGTCTGCCCCGCCTGTCACGAGAACTACTCATGTTTAAGCTTAATATCTGTATACAATGCGGCGTTAAAAAAAACGCCATGCTTAGTACTCTCGGTCGGGTGTATGGGCATTCCCCGCTTTCCATTTTGCTTCTGTCTTTGATCTGGGCATTCTTCCTCTCTTTATCTATTTAATCCACCATAGATTTGTCACTGATATTCTGTCCATTCGGTTATTGAGGACGCTCAGCTTCGCACATCGCTTACCAGGTTACGATCCTCTGTAGTGTACAACGTGTAGGATCCTAATGTCTATCTGCTAATGAACAATTACACTCTAATCGCGATCCAAGTGGCAGTTGATGGTGTTTATTGGAATAGAGATGATAATACTGCATATAAATCGAGGGTGTAGCTGTAAGGCTACCTGATAAAAGAACCTATATACATCTTGATAATGCAATTGACGCAATTTCAGAAAAGTGAAAGAACAATGGAAAAGCGAAACCAGTATATGGATGAGTGATAGCGAGAGGGTAGAAACGACAGTAAGTCCACGGGTTATGTTTAGGTGTACAAATCAGATACAAAGGCAGAAAAACAAGCAGCAGCTGTCCATGTTTGCGAAATTTATATGTAAATGCGATCGAAAGGAGGATAAGTCATTGTAATAAGCGCCGGGTATTTGAGTTTAGGGAGAGCCATGCAGTTTTTGTTGCGAATGAGGCGATGGAGATTAATGAAGATGCAGAGGTTTCGCGTGCGAAGACGTATGGACAAAAAGGGGGGTAGAGGATGAGGTAAAGAGACCAAGAGAACTGCAGGACACCAGAGAATGCGAATGCGATGCCAATGAACAACGAAACCATACCCAAATGCCAGAGAGAGAAAAGCGATCCAACCAACAATAAATCCCATCACGACATAGGATCATCCAAATCCCCAAAATTCACCGCCTTCTTCTTCGCATTCGCATACCTCCCAGCACTCTTCCCGAAATCCTCATACTCATCATCCGTAGTCCCACCGGGTGCATCCGCATCATCCACCGCCTCCTCCTCTTTCGCACCATTCGCTTTGTTCTCCTTCTCCAACCTCGCCATCATCGACGCATGCATAGAAGCCACCAAGCTCTCCCCACCATGATACGTGAACCCCTTAAAGTTCTCCTGCACCGAACTCGTAAGTGGACTCCCCATAGCATCTTTCTTGGCTTTCGGTTTCTTGATTTGTATACCATTCGATTTGACACTCGCCCCTACCCCACTCCCATTTGCCGTTGTCATCGACAACCCATTCATCCCAACAACATGCGCAGGCGTCAACCCATTCGTGATCGGACTCAACGGAGTCTTTTCACTTCCCAAAGGTCCATTCGGTGTATGCGAATGCTGATGCGCAATCGACTGTTCAACCCACGCCTCCGAAGGATCGTCTTCATCTAAATTTAAATCCATAGCTGACACTCCCACATCTCGAATATCAGCCGTCGTAAACTCCGGATCGAAGTTGTTGGTCGATTCGTCTGATTCGACGAGGGGTTTGAAAGGCGGTGTGACTTGTTTCAAGGATAGCGCAACCCAATCGATGTTCTTGAAATAAGGGTGCTCTTTGAGCTCTTCTGCATCCCGTTGAGCACCGAGACGATGTTTCGGGTTTCGGTTCAACAACTATTAAAAGCAAAGCGAAATGAAATAAAGTCAGCATAAACTGTCACTCCCCCGACCAAGAAAAAAAACCAAACGTACGCCTTTGACAAACTGCTTCCCGTCATCATTAATAACACCCTTTGGAAACCTAATCTTCCCAAAACATATGTTCTTGTACATCTGTTGCGTATCCTCCGCATAGAACGGACTCCATCCACAACACATCTCAAACAACAACACTCCCAACGACCAATAATCCACAATCTTGGAATATCCATGCTCGTCTAGGAGGATTTCAGGAGCGAGGTATTCAGTCGTACCGCAGAATGTGGTCGTCAACTCGTCCGGTCGTAAATCGGCTTTCGAAAGACCGAAATCGCATAGTGCGACGTGGCCTGTAGCGTCTAATAGGATATTCTCTGGTTTCAAATCTCTGCAAAATCCTCGCTTAGCGTACAAAATTCCAACTAGAGAAAGCGACGAAACTCACCGATAAACAATATTATATTTGTGCAAATGCTCCAACGCCAAAATCAACTCCGCAATATAAAACTTGGCTCTCTCCTCTTGAAACCTCGTTTCTCTCTGAAGATGCCAAAACAACTCACCACCACTCTTGAAGTCCGTGACGAGATACAAGTCCGATTCAGTCTGAAAGCTGAACTTGAGTCCAACGAGGAAGGGACTCTCCAACGACCTCTGTAGAATCTTGCGCTCTCCAATGGTATGCGCCACTTCCTTCTTTGCGACAATTTCCTTTTTGGAAAGGACTTTCATGGCGTATATACGCCGTGTATCGCGCTTCCGCACTTGGAAGACTTTGCCAAATGTCCCTCGGCCGATAAGTTTAAGGAATTCAAAGTCGCGTGGTGTGAGCGCTCGTTTCGTCTAAAAGTGGGGTAATGACGAAAAAAAAGGGGGAGGGGGAGCAAAGAGGGGGGTTTGAGTTAGTCGGAGTACTGAGCATAGCGAATCAGGTTCGTTAGCTTACCTTGAACTGCTCATACGTGATCTGAATACGCATCTCCCCGCTAACGACGTGGTCATCCTCGAGTGTTCGGAGTCTAGCAGGCATTAAAGTCAGTTTCAAGAGAACAAAGAGGAGACCCAGAACTTACTTGTACCACTGATCGACGGTATGATCATGAACAAGGACAGGTTTAATTTGGATGGTGCCTAGGAATGCTTGATCCTCCACCGCACGGTCATAGACGGAAAAAGTAACAAGAGATTCCTCGGATGTAACATCACTAAGAAAAAGAAACATGAGTAGTCAGTAAAAAGGTTGCTTAGTGAGAAAATATGCTAGGCACAGCCCAACACCCCAAAGAAAAAAAATTGCAGGAAGACCATAGCGGAGTTGGGAAGGGAAACTTACAAGGATACCTCATGTTTCCACACGGGATTGTGGGCCGACAAACGAGAGAAAAGTCCGTTGGTTATACCATTTGACGAATGGGCATGGGTTGGGGTAGATGGCGACGGAGGCATGTCGGTATGCTGGGATGACGCTCCGAATGATTTGGCTACTGATGATAGAAGCGATGACGAAGGAGAAGGATCTTTACTACCCTTGCTGTTTTTCCTGCTAGCGTCCAGACGAGCGGCAGCTTTTGAGCCGATACCGTTGAGAGCGTTGATGGCGTTAGATGAGGTCTGACGAGAGAGATTGACTGCGGTGCCTTTTACTTCCTTGTCCGTCTCTGGGATAGGATCTCTCGAGACGAATTCGTTCTGTTCGAATTGAACGACGATATATGGCCGAGCATGTACGCTGCGGACATTGAGACTGCGAGCCTGGATGAGCTTTACATGTATCTGCCCCCTTGAAGTGGTAGTGCTCGCTGTAGCAGCAGCTGACGAAGCAGAGGCAGCTGATGTGGATGCTGTTGATATTGAAGACGATGGAGATATTTTTGAGGGAGATTCTGAGATATTCTTTGGGGGAGGAGGTTGTTGCATGTTGAAGACGGGAGCATGAAGGGAGAGCTGAGTGGTGGGTTTTGCGATGTTAGCAAGAGCTGGGCTAGCTAATGGCGTGAGATCCGAAGTGACCGATCCGCCGTAAGCCGAAGACGGAGGAAATTGAAAAGGCGAATTTTGACCAGCAGCCAGCAAAGGATGCACTCCCGTGGGTGTTGTTGGGAATGTTATTGTGTCGTCGAAGGGGTTCTTTTCCTGCTGGCTGGCCCTTGGTGTGAGCAGATCATGGCCCAAGCTGTGCGGTGGCGGCGACTGTGGCCAGATTTTCAACATGAGATTAGATATTGAATAATAAGAGGAACTGCGGTTGTGAGTAGGTCGTCGTCGTCGTTGATGGTGGTCAGAGTGGTGGTTTGGAACCAAGGGAGATATGATGGAATAGGGACTCATGATAACGATATGACCACGCCAACTATTTTCTGATGAGTGGAGCAGAATTCGGCGGGGAGGGCAACGAAGAACGGGGGTGCATTTCTTTGAGTGTTATGTATGAAATGCTATATACTACTGAATCATGACTTGAACCAATCTGCATCTACTCTTCTAGCAATCCCCTCTCGGAGCTGCGGCCGGCGCTTCCCATCATTCTCCGTCTTCCCCACTCCATCCCTTGCATCACTCCTCCCACAATTAACCCGAGTCCAACTGTACGTCGTGCCATAGTTAACGGTAGTCGGTCTATAAACCAGGTAAATACAAACCATGAATAGAAATCTAGTCAACCCTTACATGCAGCAGAAAATAACACAGCACTTCCAACAGCAGCACCAACCTCCTTGACATCTCCCCATCCAACCCTTTCCAGCCCTTCTTCCATGCCGACGAATCCCAATGCCAAAACACTCAACTTGCTCGCTTCACGTCCAGCTCCTTTCAAGCCACCCCACATCACTCGATAATTCTTGGTCTTTTTGTAGAAATACCACCCTTGCACAGTAGTGGGCGGTCGATGCGCATTCTCCGCTAGAAACCTCAACGATGCTTCTCGCCCTCCTCTCATTATCCCAATCGCACTTCCAAGTATGAACGCGCTCCCTGGAATGAGCATCATACGGTTTGGTATGTTTAGACGTATCGCATTGGGTTTCGACTCCTCATGCTCGCCAGTTGCAGCCACAGTCGCGTCGTCGAGGTCGGGGTTGGTCATGTCAAACTTGAAATCCCGGCTACGCGTCCGGCCTCTTTCTCCGAACCAGTCCGTTCCGATCTCCGGTTAGACCAAATCAGATGCCGATTGGACTACACCCACCAAATTTCCCTCCACGCCCAACGGACTCGTCGTCACCGCCTCTTGGAGGTCAAAGCCCATTCGCTTAAATCCCGCTCGCAGAGAAAATGCCTCGAATGCCTCTTTCATTTTTTGCTCCCTTTTCGCTATGGCTACTCGCGTCTTTAATGCTGATCTGACCTCTTGAGGGGCTTTCGCTTTCCCTCCGAGTCCTTTCGAACAATCTTCGAGTCTTCGACCGTCACCGCAACGGTTCGTCCGATATCTCATGTCCACAAAGGGATAATACCATCAGTGAATTCACGCAATACTCATTTATCGAACCCAAACTTAGATCCCGGTGTATCCCTTCTGTCAATACATTTCGATTTCAATTCATTCCTCACAATCTAACAATCTCGCAATCTATACAAATTTCCAAATTTGTATACCAACACGCCTTCTTCTCAAGTTACCGGTATCGTCAAAAACTTCGCAGGTCGAATTGGAACTTGCGAACGTGAGAGTCGAACGAGCTCAAAGTGTTCGAATATATATGTTTTGATCTCAGTGTCGGTTGAACCTTTCAAAAACATATCCAACCCATTCAATTGCGATAGTGCGTTCGCACTTCGCACTTTGTTCTTCGTTCTTCGTAGGTGGCGAAGCGGTCTTTCAAAAAAAAACTTCTTCCTGGTTCTTCCAAATTCCTCCTGTCCCTATGCAGTCTACGAGAACTCATACAGTATTTCCCATTCTCACTCCTACGAACTTGTAGCTTTCCAAGCCGGGGATTGCTCAGTACCACCTTCGTCACCATATACCCATCCAACACGCTCAACTCCAACAAATCACCCACTACGTAGTTTCTCTTTATTACACTCTATAGATAACACCTTCCGACCCATCGCTATCTTTTCTCCAAAAATACCCGGCCTCACAACACACGCCAAGCGACCTCGCGCCTATTTATCTCCTCTTGTCTAGTTGACCTCATCCAGCACACCGCCCCTGCGGAAGATTATGACATTTGGGCTCCACAATCCCTCTACTCTATGCATCATAGGGGACGATATCGCAACTTCTGATTCCCCAGAAAAAAGTGCATGCTGCAGCTTATCGCACGCGCGCCACTTTCAGATGATCACAATTCTGCCAGTGATTTTGACCTCCTGAGCGCTTTGTTCCCTGTCTAAACGAAGACCCAAAAGAATACCAAGGCCCTCGTGGAGTCGAAACCGCGCACACCGGAGAGTTCACTGCAGTGCAGACTTAAGTTCAGCGTTCAACATTCACGAATCACATTCACATTAACATCGAGTCTCGACAGGCACACTGGTATATACCTTACCTATAAAGGCATTGTCTACATGCATCCATGTCAAAAAGATCGAATGTTCAAACGTTCACCTCTCTCTTTCACCGCCCAAGATGTTTGCTGGGTTATCTTTATCTCTGCCAATCGCATGGCACTGCCAAAGCGCTATCTTTACGTCCCGACGCCCCCGATTCCATTGGTTCAAGTTACCGCCGCAATAATCGTTACTATATGACATTGATAACACGAACTGGTCCGATTCCAACTTTTCGAACCCCGGCCGATCGTCTAAAGTCTTCTCAATCCCATTAGCAAGCTTGATTGGCACTGTGGTGCTAATCGTAGCTCTCAGACTAGGAGACTGGCCGTGAATAACTGTGGCGCACAATTGTGCTTCGTCTTCGAGCTCCTGAGTGGCCATGAGTCTGATCATCTGGCGTCATCCTGGCTCTCTGATATCGATAGCATAAATCACTCTGACAATGCTCCTGGCATCCAGTACTCCTCTCTGATAGTAGCGCCACTGTACAAGGCAGCTGGCTCATTCGCGACGTCTTCTTTTGGCGCTTTGACTTCTTGATTCCTTGCAAAACTTGGGGGACCTACTTCGAGTCTCAGGACCTCTTCAGATACCAATGACGCAATACGAGACTCTTTGAGTACTACAGCTATCTAGTATGACCTGGGTTACCGTAATGCACAGCTCGAACAGGAGGCCTATCTCCTCCAGCTAAGGTCACAAGCGCCTCTTAATGGATATACTGTTCTAATTTGAACGTTGAGCAAGGACAATGGCGTAGTCTTCTGTACATCGAGGCGCTACCATCTTTGACTCAGTATCAACCAGTTACACGCTCGCTAAATCTAGACTGCTTTGACTTCGCGTTCCCATTCACAGTACTCACGCTCGATGCTTCGAGCATCTCTACGACCGCACGTAACGACACAACACCTATTCATTTGAAAGTTGCAGCTTCTTTCTTCAGAATCCAAGACATCCCTACTTATAGACCTCATAACCACCAAGGTCTGGATCCCTTTTCGCACTCCTCCAACGCGTATAACTACTAACGCTACCAAAAATACTGGCTGGCTCCTCGATCCCCCTCCCCGCCAAGGTACAACGTGGTTTACTAGAGCAAATAAAATTCACCGGAGAACCAATTAATGACAGCCGCCAGCGGCAGCTCGGTGGTTCGGGGACTAAGCTCCATGATAGCGCACATACGGAGGATAGATGAATGTATTCAAAATACAAGCTGAGTACGAATCCGTTTTTGTTTTATGAACGTGAGCAAGGGACTGAAATGAATCAGAATGTAGCTGCTGAGCTTCAGGAACACCGGCAAAAAATAGAGATTAGAATGGAATCAGGTGAAGACGCTTTGTGCCGAGCTACTTTCGAACCTTCTTCAGGCAGACAACTTTATCGAAGCTTCGAGCGCAATTAAGTCAGTGTCGCTATTGAAAAGAGGTCTACTAATATCAGGACGATGGCAACGCGAGGTCGAACAAGAACGACAACATAACGTACATGTCTTATCTACCCGCGTTCTCATTCTCCCATCATCACCACGACCATGAATGATCTCCATCCAGACCAGCCTTCATGACCAATGAATGAACTTGAATCCGGCACATCGCAAACCACGCTGCTTCTCTCGCCTTCCAGAATCCAACATACGTATATTTGCGAGTTTATCATTCTTCTTTTGGATATCATCTTATCAGACAAGTGCATTCTGAAGTTTCGACATATACACTTTGACAGATCTATTCAGGGTTTCTAGCTCAGCTGTTGAGTACGGTAGGCCGGATCGCCGCGGTTCAATTTCCAAAAAAAAATCTCAAGACGTTGATTGATGGCGACCGGCGCCCCATCACCGTGCTTGTCAGC
>MU157826.1:624044-679886 GCA_015657495.1 Crepidotus variabilis | reverse complement strand
TGTTAGTAGGTATTATAGGTGGCTACAGCGGCACACAGGGGCTGCTGACAAGCACGGTGATGGGGCGCCGGTCGCCATCAATCAACGTCTTGAGATTTTTTTTTGGAAATTGAACCGCGGCGATCCGGCCTACCGTAGTTGAGGCTGTTACTGACTTCGAGTTCCTGTGTTGAACAAGATCCTCAATCACCAATCAATCACAGAAGTGTGGCAAACTTACGATATCTAGACTCTAAATGCTGTTGTTCATACCTACCCTTATATCTACATCGTGGTGATTTCATATCTATGACTTACTAGTGTTTTGCGTGAAGATACACGGACCATGGTTTTCGCCATCTGCAGTACACTGATTTTGCCTGTAAATACTAGACCTATATCATTTTTGAGATAATAGTACTGGACTACTGGTGCGCGGTACCGGCTTCAGCTTGAGCTTCGTTCCGCCGAACTGATCTCTTTGATCCAGACTTTCAATAGAAAGGCTTCTCGTGTTGAGTAGACACACATGCTGACCATTGAGTCCGATCCCAAGGAAGAATATGCGTTCCTGTTCTTCGCCTCTATCCGGTCATGTTTCTCCATCCATCCATCTCTTATCACAGCCTTTCAATTGACGGATGTTGCTTCAAGCACTAAAGCCCATCTTCCGCCGATTGGTCAGTGTACTGCCTCTTGGCTCAAGAGTATCTATCAGTATTACATTCTCTGAAGTTCCAGGCTACACGATTGCTCTTGAAGGCGCAATTTCACGAGCTGACAAATGCCCGTGCAGAGTCATTCCTGACTAGCGTCGAAGGAACGTTTCTCAACAAGATACATTGAATACCCAGGCCAACACACAGCTCTCCTCCGATCCGCCTCTCGACGTCTACGACTGTCATTTATTTGCCACTGATCAGCATCTCCGTTCCGAGTCTTCCTTTGCTCAGGGACTACGAGTTAAATCCACATTAGGAACCGACCTTTTTAAAAACTTTAAACCTTTTTTTATTTCTGATGCCGCCTCGACATTTAATCCCACTATGTCCTCGGACTCCCCTGGCTTTCAGTGTCTTCTGTCATCCTCGAGACCGGTGAACATTGTAATAGCCATGTAACCGCCGGAAGGTGATGATGTTCAGGGATTTGAGTCTGGCAGCTTCTGTCTTCTGTCGGAGCAGGAGAGAGTGATGTTTAATGAATCACTGCATCGGTCTCCTCCCTTGATCAGGATCTTTCTTCTTCATGAGTTCAGCTGGTTACTTCCTCATTAACTCGATTGCCTCGGACTTCATTCCAGTTACATTCCACTGTCTTATAAGTCGTCGTCGAATTCTGATGCTCGCGCATGAATCTATCTATTCTCTATGCGATTTGTATGATTTGCCTAGATAATAACTGTTCTATCATCACCTAGTCTCGAGGGACGTCGGAAACATCTCATGGCTTTATAGATCAAGTGATTTATTATGGCGGCAATTCTATTATGGACTCTGATTTCCGGAGTTGCGAAAGGGTCAAGGAGGTTGCTTCCTAAAATCTCGCGATCGAAACTCATATTATTTGGATTGACTAGGCCCCACATACCTCCCCCGTTCATAGATCAAGCACAGCTGTACATATACTTCAAATCTAACAAATACAAGCTCTAGAGATCCTGGCAACTGATCCACCTCGCGTACCAAGGAGCTCCATCATCGAGATGAGAGTCTACTACAATCATCAAAACTTGTCAAATTCTCAAATGTCGAGAAGCTGGTGGAAATCCTGGCGAGATACTTCTAGGCAGTTCAGGTAATAAAAATTTGTCGAAATAGATGACGACGCTCGCTTGCTCGCGTGGTTTGATTGATCAATTCTCGGACCAGAAAGTGGGCGCCAATTTCTGCTCGATCAAGTCTGATGTGTTCTAAATTTAGAAATCAGAGCAGCTTTCGAACTTGAATTTCTGGCAAATAAGAAAAAGAGTGGAAATTTTGAAGGAAACATATATATGGAGTCTGAAGGAAAGTGAATATGAGATGCGGATGATGGTCTAACTGTAAATGAAAGTACTTTATAGTAATGAAATGCTGGTGCTAATAGTCAATTAATGAGGCTGGGACCTATGGTCGTCGTAGCAGGATCGTGTAAATTTCCTTTTGAACAGTGATGTATCGGGGAGAGCAGAAGCTCAGACCAGCTTCAGAATCAAAAAAAATAAACTCTTGTGCCATCAATGAACGATGGTGTTGCGTCGGTGGCTACCAGTTGAGGGCCTTGTCGTTCTATCAGCCGAGAATCTCGCGAAACGAATGCCCTCCATGGACCATACATCATCATCCAGACTATGTGCGCCGCCTGGATGATGATAGGCCCCATATAAATTCAAAACAAATCTGCAACTTGCGTTTGTGTTGACAGCTGAGCCGATGATGGTGGGGATGAGGAAGTACCGAGGGCCCAATGTCAGCAGGATGATGATAGTGATGAGATATGAAAAAAATCCCCTAAAAGAATAGAGATGAGAATATACTCTTTCTAGATCGATGCAGAAGGAATCTTACAGGATGAAGTAGATGCAATTGTCCTGCAGTAGGACACTCAGAAGTTTCCCAACAAAGGCCTGCTCCCCTCCCCAGTGGCCATATTGCCGACGGTTATACATGCCCACCCGTATGGACATATAGAAAAGAACGGCATCAAAGACGAGGACCGGAATCCAAAACAGTGCCATCAGTCGTGGAACGCGCACGACAGTGCATAGTTCTGCACCAGAGGGACCGAAAGGTTGTGCTGTGATGCCAAGAAATTGTTAAAGCAGGTATAAAATCATAGAATCAAGAGGGCTCACCGTGTAGTGAACCAAGTGTGAAGCTGGATACCACACCTACACATATGATTTCGAGAGCCCATAGAGCGCTTATCGCATTGGAGACTGTCCCGCTGTGGTATAGGGATTTAATCCTCAGTTGCATAATCACTGTAATACTGTTAATATCCATATGACCGGAGTAAAACAACACTTGCCCTGGGATATCAAAGCCAAAACCACCCCTCCCACAATCATGAATTTCAGAGCCGTGTCGCCTGAGAAAAAAATAGCGTGTCAATCGAACGAGACCAAAACTTAATAAAAAAGACCAACATCTGTGCAAAGAAAGACAAGTCAGTCAGAGTCAATATCTCGGGAAACGGCACAGTTGCGTACGCCTACAGATACCGTTAGCGCTGGCGTACAATTCGGAGAGAGAGATTCTCACTGAAGGGGCAATAAACAAGTTCATGAACACTATTTGTCATGAAATTCAGTCCACAATTTCCAATGGCCTTCGAGTAAGACTTACGAAGTGGGTATATACTAAACAAATCATCAGCGACACTACACACCTGAGCGAACAGAGATACGCACATAGCAATAATGTCGCCAAGGTATCGCGCCTAATAGAGAGTCATCTTCAACGGTTGGCCAGAGCACGACCGCAGTTAAGACCCACAGCGATGTAAAGGATGGTGTTCAATTTGATTGACCCGCTGGGTTTCGACTTGAGCAACCGCAACCGAAGAAGTTAAGGTCTACACTTCTTCTATAAGAATAGATCGTACGCACCCATATGTATTTAACCTAAGATCACGGCATTCTCGTTAGATGTGATAGTCGGCCAAAAAGAATTTGGCCAACTTACCTCTTGATCAAATGTGATCACTAGCCAACGGGTGAAAATACCATGTTCGATTTCAAATTCGGTAAGAGAAGATGCAGTGACCTACAATGGTCGTACAGTGTAATGACGATGGCAACAACTAAAGCAAAAAGAAGGTCAAGTCCGATAATGTCACCGCGATCGTGCAAGCTGCATACCTTGAAGGTAGGAAACAAGACCCTCGAGTGGAGATCCCGGAACATCAACACCATCTACAGCCTCAAACACGCCCTCCAATGCCCATCCTATGGGCATAGCCAAACAACAGTCTAAGGAAGAGGAAGAGGGATAACGAACATTGCAACATTTCAGAAGCCGTTATTTATATAAGACGAAGGGTCAAGACATAACCCTCAGACGCTCTCTCGTACCTCTACACGGAAGCGACCAATCCCATTTGGGCAAGCACCACTTGTCTTCTCAGGGTCAATGGCGGCCTCATATATAACGGCCAGCACATCCTGAGCATACCAATGGAGCATTGGTAGCGGAATAAAGCCCCGTTAAGTTCGTTTGAGCGCGGATCTGATAGCCGGGGTACTTGTTGCTCTCCAATTTTGAGGGATGGGTCCTGATTTCCTGGAGATCTTGTGTCATCAATTTGAACGAGGGTTGACGACAGCACTGTTAAAATTTCTTGATTCTTGTCGAAAGAAGATAGACTTGAAGTAGACAAGTGGCCTCCATCCAGGGCATACAGTCTAGCTAGGACCTGATGATGCAAAAAACTGCTCAGGCCAACTGCTGCTGCACCGCAGTGACAGGCTTACGGCTGATGACAAATAGAAACCATTCGATGTAAATTTCCTCTTCTGGTAAGTTAACTTGCCAGACCAATATGTGTCGAATTGCAAAACCCCTCAAACCCTCATACTCGATACTCCATTGCAATATATCGGGTAAGCAGTATCCGCATACCTTTGCGCAAGGACAAAACACAAGCCAACTTCGACGGGATCTCCGAGACGCAGGGAAGGAAAAGGCGCCTCGAGACTGGATCAATCAAGTGGCGTCAACGACAGAGGACATAAGCGGAAATGGCCTGCAATGCAGATCGTGATTGGCACAAAATATCGAACAATGTGGTATGAAAGTGAACTGCAATTTGCTTCCGCAATAGTGAATTTTTCGTTGCAACAAATGCCACCGATAATGCTTACCATCTGGCTAATTACACAGCATATTCTCCAGATCATTACGGATCGAATGTAGCTTTCTGCCTGGAGACCGCCCAGGGACTACCAGCTTCGTAGAAGTCCATTGGGTACACACCAGTCCGTTCTTTTTCTCTCCCTTGAGAGACTTTGTCCATCCAGCTAGGGGTCTTACCAACTGCTACAGCGGTTTCGTAGGGGCTAAGAAGTGGCTTGCTGAAAGCATATCCCCAATCAATCGACAGGCGCGGACAAGATGTTTGAATAAACGTCGAAATATGGGGGTTGAAAAGGGTTAATTTCGCCGGGGAGAGCTCTGATAGCAAGATTTGAACAAATGGAATCGGCGATTTGGAGCCTTCGAGTTGCTGGGTTATTGCCTGCCAGAGGTGGCAGATTAGTAATAAAAATGAAAATCTATGACAATCAGAAGCCAACCTGGAGTTGCTTAACGCTACCCTGACGGCCTAGTGTACCGAGAATGACGCCCCATAATGGACTGGAATCCTCAAGCTCACGCTCCTGCGACAATGGTGGAATGCTCCGGCGAGCTGCTTGAACGGCTTCGTTACGAACTTGTTGCATTTCTTCGTGGTCGTACCGTTCACGAGTTAACTTCTTTGAGTATGGATCGTATCGGAAGGCAGGGACGTCAGGATTGGCAATCATAATCGACTCAAGATGGAATCGTCCATCTCCCAAGTAGCTACGTATGGAGAATAAACACCAAGTGCATTGGGGGGAAAATCACGTACATCAGAGCATCAACATCTTTCAGTCGAGGAGCCGTACATCCGAGGATTTCTCCTGGAGACAAAGGTTTGGAGCGTGGTATCGTAGCTTCATATGCTCCAGTCCAAAGGTTATTATTGGTAGAAGACGAGGCCCCTGACGGTAAAGTGACAGACAGATCTTCTTTAAGACGCTGCAAGGCGGCAACAAATTGGATAGTTGAGACCAAGGCAAAACGAGTCGGCGATGAAGCAACAGACGACTGGGTGTCAGGAGTAGTACTAGTGGACGAGGAGGCTTCTTCCAGTCGAAGATTCTTGCTAACACTGATCTTGCTGCCGATAGGTATCTTGGCTCGCTCGTCTTCTGACTCAAGAAGATTACGGTGAAATGTTTCTTGGTCGTCTGGGAAGTTTGTTCGGATGGTTCGTTCGAGGTGACTAGAGTCAATGCCAATTTCAACGAACACATATAGTGTTTTTATTGAGGTTTGATCAACCGGCACTATCATGTCACTTGAGTGCTTGACATCAAAAGGTCAAATACGAATCTTACCAAGGCAGCTGTGCCCATAATGGACGAGCATATCACATCCGAGAGCAACTGCTGTGTAATCGTCAATACAACAAGCTCCATACGTCACATCTCCCATGATGACAGTCAGGGCGTTTGTAAATCTTTCGGTGAAGATTAGTGAAGTTCATGTCAGAACCCAGCTACGTACTGCTCGATGATATCTGCGATGGTGCAAGCGAACATCTGCAGACCTTCAGGCATTTGAAGTGCTACCATTGTTGCATTATTCTTTCTAACGTGGTGTATAGTTTTGTGGATTTCGAAGGAGTAGTTAGATGGAAGCTGCTTGATTGCACGGTTAAGCTGCTGATCCTCGAGGATGGCTTGTGGAATTTGATTGCTAACCACCGACTGTTGTCCTGACTTTGAAGGTTTGGATGATTTACTCCCCACAAATCGCTTTTTTGGCTTTGAAACGTTGGAATTCTTTGGGCTCGCGGCCTCAGTAGGAGTAGCCATGATGAATCAAGTTCAAGGTGTCTGGGATGGCGAATGTAATTTTGTGGTACTACACGTGATGGTAGTTTGACGCCCAATCAGCTGAAAAATATTTACAATTGACTTAATGAGAGTAGTTATATTCATGACTGCGCTTCTGAGATTCCGCAGATATCGCCGCTGGCACAGTCGTTGTGGTTGAGCAAAGGGAGAACTTATGTGCAGGGTCCCTCGGTCCCCCACGTGTCTAAATCCAGGTTCTCGTCGCGTCATTCGACATTCCAATCTTATCCTCACCCGTCATCCCGTCAACTTTGGGTTTCATAACCCATAAAGTCTGCCAAAAACCTTGGACCAATGGCTGAACTCGACGTTGAGAACAAATGTGCAATGCGAGGGTCTTGTGGGAGGAAGGGAATGTTTGGTAAAGACCTGCCCTGCCCTTACGACGGGCCTGCTGAACAGGTGTGTATTAACTAATGTGCAAGAGCTTAGGTATTGAATGCAATTTCAGCCGGATGATGAAGCTGCAAAGCTTCTCCAAGAAGTTTGTGGTCCTGAACTAAGCGCTGGGCCCGTATGTTGCACCTCCGAACAAGTGCAGACGCTCCGAGACAATTTCGATCAAGTTGAACCTTTACTGTCGGCATGCCCCGCGTGCCGGAACAATTTCCGCTCATTCTTTTGTGACTTTACTTGCTCTCCGGAGCAAGGAAGGTTCTTGAATATAACCGCGACCCAGGAAACTTCAACGAAGCAGACGGCTGTCAAGTCAGTCGACTTCTTCGTCGAACAACAATTCGGGGAAGGTTTCTTCAACAGTTGCAAGGCCGTACAATATGGAAATACCAATGGCTACGTTATGGATCTCATTGGAGGTGGGGCGAAGGATTACCATGGCTTCTTCAAGTTTCTTGGCGAAGAAAAGGCGCTTGGGAGTCCATTCCAAATTGACTTCCCTTCATCTCCATCGCCAGAATTCTCCTCTTTGAACAGGACGGCTCGAAGTTGCTCAGACAGCGATCTCCTCAGTCGGTGTACTTGCATCGACTGTCCCACGATATGTCCTACCATGCCTGACGTCCCAATACCAGGTTCAGGACCTACCTGCCAAATCGGAGGCTTAACCTGCCTATCGTTCATTCTCACTATCACTTACTCGGTGGCAGTGCTAGGATTTTTGGTTGGCTTTATCATTCAACGAACTATTCGAAAGAATCGGGAAAGCGTATACGAGCGCGTGGCTCTTTCGGAGGACGCAGGATCCCCAAGAATCCACACGCGCGGCCTCGTTGGTGCTGGCTCACTTGCACAATACATCGACGAAGATTCATCCGGCGCTCCGTCTGAAGCGCGCCATCTAGGACGAGGAGCATCATTGCTCGACCCAATCGAAACCGTTCAACCTAGGCATTATCCCCTTAATAACTTCCTTCGACGATCCTTTTACAAGCTCGGTTTCTTCGTCGCGTCGTCACCATGGCTGACCTTCGCGTTAGTATTTGCCATTGTTGGTTTATTGAACATTGGTTGGAAAAAGTTCGAAGTCGAAACAGACCCAGTGCGATTATGGGTTGCCCCTTCGTCTGAAAGTAAACAACAGAAGGAATATTTCGACGAAAAATTTGGTCCTTTCTACCGCACCGAACAAATCTTTATTACTGCGATCGCTGGAGATGCCGAAGCAGACTCGAACGTTACCTCCAGTGCGATTGTCGTCGGAAACAAGCCTTCCGTCCTCTCCTACCAACACCTCAAATATTGGCTCAAAGTCGAGGACCGCATCAGGAAGTTGAAGTCACCGAACGGACATACATTACGTGATGTTTGCTTCAAGCCAGCTGGCCCCCGAGGTGCTTGCGTCGTACAATCCGTCGGTGCTTGGTTTGAGAACGATTTCGACGACTACGATGAAGACACTTGGGAAGAACGTCTTCTGGAATGTGCAAACTCACCTGTGGACTGTTTACCTGATTTCCAACAACCACTTGGACCGCACTTTGTTCTGGGCGGTGTCCCGACACAGGATTCGGGGGAGAAAGATTACCTCAAAGCCGAGGCCTTGGTGGTCACATATGTCGTGAATGACTCTCTTCTGGAAGGGCCTCAGGCCGTTGCAATGGAGTGGGAGCGGACATTGAAGGAGTTCCTGACGAAAGTCAGCGAAAAGTCAGCTGCTGAGGCAGGACTGGAGATTGCTTTCTCGACTGGCGTGTCCTTGGAAGAGGAAATTAACAAGAGCACGAATACGGATGTCAAGATCGTGGTTCTGTCCTACTTGGCTATGTTTTTCTATGTCTCTTTGACACTAGGAAGCAATGCCGCCTCTAGAGAAGAAGATGGTGTCATCTCGAGCTTGGTTGAATGGGGACGCAATCTCCCCAAACTCTTCACAAAGTCGAGTCTGACGTCCTCGTCACTATCAATTGACTCCCGAGCCACACCCCGTTTCTTCCCCCGCATATCAAGGTCATTATTTGTCGGCTCGAAGTTCACACTTGGATTGTTCGGTATCCTACTCGTCATCCTGTCAGTATCAACATCAGTCGGCTTCTTCTCTCTCACTGGCGTCAAAGTGACGCTTATCATCGCCGAAGTCATTCCTTTCCTCGTCCTCGCTGTTGGCGTCGACAACGTCTTCATCCTCGTTCATGAGCTCGATCGACAAAACTTCCTCCACGGCCCGAACGCAGCTTCTCAAACAGACAACGGTCACAACTCTCAAGTGCCTTTCTCACCAACGAACTCCCATCGCTCCCCTTTCGATTCAACACACGACGATATTGACGCTGCATCCATGCCCATCTTCCTTTCTGCAGAAGAAAGAGTGGCTAGAACACTGGCAAAAATGGGTCCTTCTATATTATTGAGCACGATCACAGAAACTTTTGCCTTTGGTCTGGGTGCACTGGTGCCCATGCCAGCCGTCCGGAACTTTGCACTCTACGCTGCAGGAAGTGTGCTCCTCAACGCTATACTTCAAATTACGGTTTTTGTCAGCGCCCTGTTGCTTGATCTGAAGCGATACGAAGTATGCTGTTTATTCATATCCCTTCGTACCTTTCTGACTTCTTTCTAGGCGAGTCGTGTCGACTGCTTCCCGTGTGTTCGCCTACCATCAAGGATATCTCTTCATGACGCCCCTGCATCGGGCAGCAGTCTCGGACGATTAGGACGATTCATCCGCCGTTATTATGCACCTTTCCTTCTGCAACCCATGGTCAAAGCCGTCGTACTCCTTGTATTTGCTGGCGTTTTTGTGGTCTCCGTGATTTCCATGCAGCACATGCGGCTGGGCCTTGGTAAGTGAATTCAATGACACAAGATCCAGCATTAAGCACAAATTTCTAGATCAACGTCTGGCATTACCCTCTGAATCTTATCTAGTGAACTACTTCGACAACCTTGACGCCTATCTGGACGTTGGCCCACCAATCTACTTTGTCTCTCGTGAAATCGATGTCACCGAACGCATGGGGCAACAAGCTTTATGTGGCCGCTTGTCAACATGCAGAGACAATTCAATTGCCAACAGGCTTGAACTCGAACGAAAGCGACCGGAGTCATCGTTTATTGCAGAGCCAGCCGCATCCTGGATGGACGACTTCCTTCGTTGGTTGAATCCTACCTTCGAGAAATGCTGCCGCGTTAGAAAGAGCGATCCTACGCAATTCTGCGGAACGAGGGATAACGAACGATTATGCAAACCCTGCTACGAAGATCATCAACCAGCCTGGAATGTTACAATGGACGGCCTTCCAGAAGGCGAAGAATTCATGCGATACTTTAAGCAATGGTGGAACTCTCCAACAACAGAAGAGTGTCCATTGGCCGGCAAAACAGCGTACGGATCGGCTCTCGCCCTATCGGATGATGCATCAAAGATTCAAGCATCGCATTACCGAACATTTCATGCGCCTCTCAAGAACCAAGAAGACTTTATCAACGCTTTCGCCGCTGCACATCGCATTGCAGATGAGATTTCCCAAGATATCGGTGCTAGTGTTTTCCCCTATTCCATTTTCTACGTTTTCTTCGACCAATACGCTCATATCGTTGCAATTACCCAAGAAGTCCTCGGCATCGGCCTTGCCTCGGTCCTCATCGTCACAGCTCTCTTCCTGGGCTCTTGGAGAACAGGGACAATTGTAACCACTGTAGTGGCTTTGACGGTGGTCACTGTCATGGGCGTCATGCCGGTTTGGGGTATCAGTCTCAATGCGATCAGCTTAGTCAACCTGGTCATCTCTCTGGGTATCGCGGTTGAGTTTTGTGCCCATGTTGCAAGGGCCTTCATGAGTGCCGGGACTGGCCTGCCCATTGATCATCCTTCTGGCCAACGAGAACGAGACGAACGAATGTGGACTGCGTTGGTTGATGTTGGACCTTCTGTATGTCTTCCACTTAACTATTTCGTTGCGGTGTGCTAATTTTTTTTTTGTTAGGTGCTTTCCGGCATTACTTTTACGAAACTGATTGGCATGTCTGTTCTTGCACTGACTCGATCGAAACTGCTTGAGGTGTGCCTTTTCCTTCTGCAATGGCTTCATCAATAGCTAACGCTTTATAGATCTACTATTTCCGCATGTGGTCGACGCTCATCATTTCAGGAGCACTTCATGGCCTTGTTCTGTTACCAGTCATTCTCAGCCTGGCTGGCGGTCCCGGTTTCCCTCAACAGGAAGCCGACGAAGAGTGGATGTCGAACGCTATACGAAACGACTACGAATATGCGTATGTTTTTCCTTAGTCCAAATTGGGTTTCACGCTGACATGCCCTCAGACCATTCCTCGCAGATGACGAATCTTCGACGAGTGATTGATACCCATCGTTGTATAGAACAGTCATAATAATATTTTCAGATACACGATACTACAGTCCGATTGAGAACGAGCATTTTATGAATACGAAAGTAAATTCAGCAAGGTAGTGCGAGGCAGGCGGAAGCATATGTTCTCAAGGGACGTTGATGACATTGAGGCGGTACATACTAGATGTTGACGGGCATGTAGGAATCATCGGGGAGACCTTGACCTGCTGTCCCGGATATCGTCGCGGCTCTTGCTCCTTGTATGACTGCGTCGACCTCTGCTAACCGACCTAGTACGGCTGCGACTGCGGGAGTATCTTGAAGCGGTAGAGTAAGATGGCGAACGCGACCTAGTTCTAGATCTGGAAAGTGAACGCGATCGAGAGCGGCTTGACCGCACAGAGTAGCTCCTGGACCTGCGACGGCCATAACCCCCTCTAGTGTAGCTTGGAGAACGTCTCCTAGGCGGTGGCGGCCTGTCTCCCACACGTCTAATGGGAGAGCGTGATCGAGAGCGTGCTGGCGGCCTGTAAGAATCACGGTCCCTTCCAGGAGGACCACGTCGGCCAAATCCCCCGCCCCTTCCACGGAAAGTATCTCTATCCCTGTCGCGTCCATAATTGTCTCCTCCTGCTCCAGATCTCCTGGCTCCATAACGTCCAGGCGGTGGAGGCGACCTAGTGCGACTTCGAGTACGCGACCGACTGCGAGGGGAACGTGAGCGAGAGCGCGACGGAGAACGGGGCCTGTCACGTCCATTTTTTCCAACACGGAAGCCAACTCGAACTGGAGATCGCGAGGTGGAGCGGATAGGTAAGTCCGATAGTTCAACTTTGAGAATTGCGCCATCAAGTTGGCCTCCATCCATATGAGAGACGGCTTTTTGAGCCGAGGTGGGCAAGGAGAATTCCACGGCTGCTTTGCCTCGATTTTGACCAGCTAAAATTGGAAGTTGGAGTTATATAGCTTTTGTAGTAAGAATTACTTACATTTTCCGTAGATTGGTAGGTCAACCTTCGTTATTTGACCGTAAAAGCTGAATATTGTCCTGAGGTGAGTCTCAACGACGTTGCGGGTCAAGTTGGTGACAATGACCACCTTGGCTTCCGGTTTGTCCACAGGAGGTCGAGAGTCAACATCCATCTCAACATCCCTGCTAGGGCTGCGCGTACGAGAACGGTCTCTGGCCATGGCTAAGAGGAGGTCTTGAGCGCCAGCCAACTTGGTCGAGTGCAAACAATCCTCGTCACTGTCACATAACATTTATGTCACGAATCTAATCTAATCTTATCGCCAGCCTAATGTAGCAACCTTGACAGGAGTCCTTTCCACCAGAAGTCACATCCTTGAAACGGCGCAACGACAATAATCAGGCCTCGAGAGGCCTCTCAGACTTACTGCAGTGGTCTAGTGAGCTATGGCGACATTGCCTAGGCCTTCACGACTTATAGTACCACTTTCTGCTGGCGGACAACGACCAGTTTCTGACTTTGATGCTGGTATCAACACCTCGAATGCTTGGACAGTTCACCTCGAAAGTGGTGAAACACCCGCAGCGACGATTTCCAAGTCAAATTCAAGAAAATGGCTCTCAGAATCAAACTCGAAGGGCTCAATATCCGACGAAGAGTTAGATGAGCCTGAGGAGTTAACGCGTCCAGCTCGGGCACTGTACGCATTCGAGGGTAAGGCAGAGTTCAGAGAGCTGACTGTGGAAGCTGGAGACGAGTTGGAAATGGTGAAAGAGGATGTAGGCGAAGGTTGGAGCTTGGTCAAGGATACTACTGGCGAAGTTGGGCTTCTACCAAAGACATACTACACCGTGAGTTAACTGGAAACCAATCTACCGACCTCAGCTGATCCGTAATAGCTAACAACTGAATTGACACCCTCCCGTGAACTTCAGCTAGATTTCTCAAACAAAAGAGAGGTGTCGGACGCTTCTCTCACTCCTCGAGGGTCGCCTCGATCACCCTACACCGGATTACCCTCAATTCTACCTCAAAACACCGGAGAATGGTTACCCTTATTCCCGAGCTTTCGTCAGAGTCTGCTAGGTGGAAAGACCCTCAACCGATTCTCAACGTTTGTCACATCAGGCGCGGAAGCATTTTTGCTGAATGGTAGCCCTGCTTTTGACCCGCCAATGGAAGTGAAAGCCTCCACTTCAACAGCACACATGAAGGAAGACACTACAGCCTCTCAATTTGAAGCCTCACAGGAAGAACGCTCGAAAACAAGCCTGCTGGGCATGGGTGAAGCTGACCTTCATCGTATCGACACTGGTTCTGCTGGTCCTGTTTGGCGACCGAAAACACCAGCATTCACAGTATTAGTTCATTCCCCTATGAAACGGACCTCTGCTCTCTCTGGCGCTTACACCATGTATAGTGTAACCTCCGTTTTCCCATCCCAAGATGCATCAACGCCAACAGACTGGGTAGATATTCCAGACCCGGACGATGTTCATCCACCTTCTCCTACCTCAACTACAGGACCTAACGGAGAAACAGTGGCAAGAATTACGGTTCAACGCCGTTTCTCTCATTTCGTCATGCTTCATACAGTACTTTCTCGGCGCTTGCCAGGAATTGCGCTGCCGCCACTTCCAGAGAAGCAGTATGCTGGTCGATTCAGTCATGACTTTGTCGAAGCCAGACGAGGTGATCTAGAACGCTACCTCAACAAAATTGTTAGACATCCTATCATCCGTTATGCTGAAATCCTCACCATATTCCTCAGCGCAGAAGACGAGAATGTGAGCCCTTTACATGTCCACTTCTTGGGAGTTAGATTTGACACTGAATGCAGGAATGGACTAGGATCGTTCCTCAACACATATCTGCACCATCATCTGGTCCAGCATTCTATAGCCGGATATACCATCCTGCCTTCAATGTTGATGGTGAAGATGCCGAAGACGCTGTGTACTCCTTCCAGACACATACTCGTGCGGTTGGCAAAGGGGTTCAAGGCCTCCGAAGCGTTTTTGGTAGAGTGAGAGAAGCTAGAATAGGTAAACTCGGCAATACCCACTCCTTGAAATCCGGCTGACCAGTGTGTTCTAGAAATGTCAAAGGCCGAACGCCTACTCTCCTACTCTCTTCTCTCTCTCATCACCTCCAAACCCCTCGCTTCCGCCCTAGCCATAGGAGCAACCGCAGAAGAAGAGAGTGGTGGATCACCGACTCTGGAGAAACCACACGATAAGAAGAGGGGTTTGACGAATAAAGATAACGCTTGGTGCTGGCGGGAAGGATGTTCGGGTCTGCAGCGTTTTTTGATCTCACACTGTCTGCTGACTGATTAATTGACTTAGATTGCTTGAGCCTATCCAAGGCCGTACAAAAGACGTCTGAAACCTTGCAAACAGTTGCTAACTTGTATGACGGACATGTAGGTGATCTTATGTACTCCTCAAGCTCGACTAACTCTAGTGCAGGCTCGAAGTACTCAACTATCAACACACGAATCTCTGAAGCTGATGGCCCATCCCTCTTCGCTTTACGAGGTTCGCCATCCCGCCTCGTCAGATCATCTTTGGTTGGCTAACAAAATCCACAGGGCACTATATCAACTCATAAGGCGACTCTGGCAAGATATCGAGAAGCCACTGGGAGCAGCTCAGAGGAAGACATTGCCGCGAGATGCGAAACGGTCCTCAATACGACCATGGCAGAAATGGACACCTATCATGCCCAGAAAGTACAAGATCTTCGTTCGATTGCAGTTGATCATCTGGACGGAGAAATCGCATTCTATGAACAAGTATGTCTATTTTTTTTGCCTATCAAACCAAGATTAACGTACTCCCGTTTCAGATTTTAACACGGCTAAAGACATCTCGAGCGGCTTACGACGGTCTTCAGTACGCCGAACTTGCAACATCACCTCGCCAGCCCTCTATATACGAGAAAGATCTCGGTTCAGATCCATCAAACAATCCAAACCTCTATCCTCAACCATTACCTCAACCCTGTCCTCATGTGTACGACTCAGCACCAATGAGGCCGGTCAGTGTAGCCATTCAAGAAGGCGTCGGCATGTTCTTAGGCGATGGTTCAGGAAAAAGTCGGGTTTTTAGCAAGTTTTGGTGATGTAGTCTCTGGAAACTCTCAACATTTCGATTGAAGTACGCTGTATCTATAGATGCTGTATCAATTTGTTTTTTGCACCATGTAATACCTTCAACACGATGAAGACAAATGTATCATTGAAGGACATTCTCAGGCGTGATCTGCAGCACAAATTAACAGCTAAATGTACCAGGGCGCTCATGCTGGCTACGTACTGATAATCGGGATACGCTAGTCCGAAATTGTTGACGGCGAGTTTCCAATCTGCATCTTTCCGCCTAGATCGATTTTATACAAGACGGGGAGTGGGTCGTGCGCTAGTCAACGATCGAAAGCTCTCCGGATGGGACACGCAAACAAGACCAACGGCAGCCCCATATATAATGCGACCACCGTTCCTTTGCTTCCTAATCGCCTCTTGATTCTATACCACATTACCCTCTCGCCATTCAGAGGCCGTCCACCACACCATCATCACTTTGTCTTACACCTCGCTATTGACAACCGTCGCAAACTCACAGTTCATTGCAACGGTGAGTATATCGCCCATCTCTATCTTCATATTCTAATATCGACGCCAGCTTCTCTAATCTCGCCTTTCGTCATCCATCAGATCCACTTCAGCGAGGGAGGGCAAAGTCGTGTTCGACAATATGTCCAGTATCGCACCACTCCTACACCACACATCATCGCACAGTCCAACTGTCACGAAGAAAGACTCGGAGTAGTATGACCGTCTGAAACCACTCGCGCTGAGTCTGGTCTTGTGGGGAAGGACTGGTCTGAAGGTGCAGTGAACCCGACGCGTAGTGTGCCGCAGACATATACGTTTGGGGATTAAGTTGAGAACTAGTGTTCCTCCCACTGCACCAGTGCGCCGCCGCCATCAATAACACGTAGTTGTTTCGCTTTGGTCATGGGGGGATGGGGCGGCTGCCCGTCTGGGTTGACTCGGCTTTCGGGTAATTGTGGCATCTCATGGCGGTCGACAGGCTTTACCGCGGACCGTCTGGCGAGCGGGGACGACGAATCGAGCGTCCCTGTACTGCTTGGTAACCTGCTACTCTGCTGTAGGAGCCTGGTGGGAATCGCTGGGATGAAATGAATCAGTGGTGACTGTCCGTGACGTTGCTCATGAGGATGTCTATGTCGTCGAGGTTGTTTTTTCTCTAATTTGTCAATCGAGGTATTATTGAATTCTCGTCATCCTCTTCCCGCTCACCGTCCTTTAGACACCCATCCATCTCTCGATTCCACTTCAACGACTTTGTATCCTGACCCCATGCTCACTTTTCTTTCTTCATCGATTCTCACACTCCTCGTAGATTTTTCAATTTATGCCGTCTTTTCACTCGTTGATCAGGCTCTGTGGGATTTTATCCTCTTCAGTCAGCATTATGTCGCACTCAATTATCTTTTGTAGGTAGATTTCAATGTCTTGCTCAGAATGTAAATAACTACAACAAGAACCTTTCGAGCTCTCGCTACTTCGACTTTTCTTCACATCTCGATACACACCAGTACGATCACGAATACCCAGATCGCTCGTCCGCTAATTCGATCTTAGTGCAGTACAAGACATCGTGCCCGTCTAACTACATCCATTCAGTTTGACTTCTGGTCGTAGTTCTCATGATAGTAAGGCCCATCTCCCGCTTTGACCATTCAGTCGCTTGACTCTTGCGTTTCTCAAGCTCCGAACTCTTTCTATTTATTTTGTCTCTGAACTAGTTTGTTACCAACGGCCTTCGTCCCTCCTGATATTATCCCATACTTTTTCTGCCTTATACTTGCTTCATGTCACGATTCCACTTGTGCTACATATTATATGGCCATTATCGTCCAACAGCAATCACGCTACATAGCTCACGGAGTTCCTTACGCAGCATGTCCTTTATCATCGATCCAATACTTTAGGGGCAAATTTCGCGCCTCTGAAGTTGTTCAAGGAGCGAGCTTTTTCGACCTGAAAGTAGCTAAATGCTTGCAGAGACGAAGTTTTCACCCGGCTCTGAGGCTGATGCTAAGCAAGCAGATCGTTAAATACATATTTGATCTATGCACATTTAATTTTTTATTGACATTTCGGATTCTGAGAACTTTCTCACCATGGTCCGCTTCCACCTCGACCACGATCATAGCTAGTGAGCAACGCGCTTCGCAATTGATGCGGCCATTAGCGAAACCCTCGGTTTGCCCTTGACTGAGCCCAAGTACAAGATACCCTCACCTCATTTTCTCAGTTGATTAGTCCGGTGGTGCTCGGCGCCAAAGGGCCTCGAAGGCCGCCGGCGCCCAAGGTATTGGGAACCAAACTGGCAGTCCAACCACCGAATGGCGCAGCAAGGATCTTCAGATCATGATAGAATTCTAAAACATCATGCGATCTCTGCCGCTTATTTTCCGCGTTGTTGGGTTCTTGCTCTTTCAACTTGACCACCACCATCGAATGTGGTAACCTTTGGTTTGAAAGGCTTCTTAGTTTCATATTCGCTGGCTCGAGCCGTTTTCTTGCTTCATCCTGTGCTGGTCACAAATTATTCTATTCGTGAACTTCGAAATTTCCAATGGCCCTCCTTTCAACACTACCGAGATCTTCCTTGGGTCCGGATTACTACCCACGCCTCCTCGTTTTATTTCTTGCCGCGTTTTTCACCGTTCTTGCCACTGCATTCGGATGTAGGGCTTTGGTCAAGGAAAAGCAAGACGAGGGTACATTGAAAAAAAGCTTGATCCCGGGAATCCAAATTGAAACGACAGGTATGTTCTACATTGATCGACTCTTTGCAATAGCTAAATGTGGCGCCAATTCTCCAGATATCTTCATCACTACTCTTATTACCACAAGCATTCTCCTCCTGATGTCGGGTTTTACGATCGCTTGTCTCGGGATTTCTTTACACCCACGGACAAAAAATCTTTCCACCCATGCCGTGCGAGTTCAGGTCGTTTTCTCCACATTAGGCGCATTATGCCTCCTGGGCACGATGGTACCTTATCTCATCGTGTTCAGGACACACCATGTTGGCGTTATCATCTTATCCCCGACCAACACTAATCAAATTCCGGAATCCGTTGGACCTTCTTCACAACTCCCGATGGATGGTCAAATTGTCGGCCTACCCTCAACCAGCATTTTCACAAACGCGTTTACCTCGAACATATCTACTCTGGCATTTGATGCCCCAAATTCGCCGTCCAATTTTCTGAAGGAATACAATGAGATCGCATATCGTACGTTTCGTTAATCGGCTTTGATACATTGCCAAACTAATTCACGAAATCAAAAGTTCTTCAATTTGCTTTCCTTCCTTGGCTGTCTTTTATCGCCAATCTGGTCGCGGCTGGAGTATTATTTTATCAAACCTGGGATAGTGATGTTGATGAGAGTGAACTAAGAGGTCTCGGCTTTGAATTTGGTTCCACCAAGGATCCTGTTGGAGCTTCGAAGTCAACGACTTCTCAGGTGCCACTAATGGTGCAGCGGGCGATCGGAGGACGAAAGTCTAATGTCAGAAAAGCCAGACTACTCGTATAATTTGATCATGTGTAGTCTTATTGAGAGTATTTAATCATCTCAACTCACGACGTGGGGGATTGAGATTCGAGCGTTCAGCAGGCGAATTTGCACTCGTGGATGAAATAGGATAATGGACGAAAGGTATGTATCGTACATAGGTAATGAATTCTCTGAAGTTGCTCAACATTAGCGCCTTGTAGATAGATCCAGCCAATACTTAGACAGAAGAGGGATTATAATCATTTTTGACCTGGAGCCCACGGAAACGCTTCATCGTCATAACCAATCGCCATCCCAAATCCTATCCCTACTTCCACTCTTGAAACGTCGCCGTTATCATCTCTCTTTGTCCTAGCAGTCAGATAAGGCAGGTACGGCGTGCCCACATTCGTGATAGATTCCAGTATCGGTACTGCGCGTATCAATTGCGCAGTAATATCAGCGAAAGCTGCTCCATGTTCGGCGTCAATAGTCTTTCAGGAAGAGGAAACAAAGACAGGAACGCAATTTCCTCTAAATTTGGTGCGGCACGGACGATGGAATGCATGTAGTCCTGGAATACTGTTCTCTCCTGATTATTTTTTTTAGCTTGGTGAAATGTCCCGTCTTCGTCTTCATACCAAAGACACCCTTCAGGCGTGTTTGCCTTGGTGCTCCGGAATGGGGACTGACCAATGGAAAGACTTTTCGAGTCCGAGAGCCCATTTGGAAGGACCTCACGGAACAAATAAGGTATTTGGGCGTTGACACTTTCGTAAATAGAAAGAACGATCAACTGGTGAAGTACAGGCGCTAGGCGCCGAACATCTATCCAACGCGCCTTGTAGAAGAGAAGCGCCAGATCTCCATGAGATGATATTCTCCTACCCACTCACCCTCAGGTGTCGAAGATGTGGCAGAAAATTGGAAGGTAGTAGGGGTGTGAACCAGGAGCCGTCGATTTTATTCTCTATCAAACTTAAAGCAAGATTTAGATGTTCGATGGATGTCGAGCAAAGAATGCCGTGGACAATTCTGCCTCCAAGTTTGAAAAGTAAACAAAAGATGATGACTTTAGGCATGGAAAGTCCAAAGTCAGTATTGCTGACGGTGATGTTGGTTCTTCTCCGAACATTTGCAGATCCAAGGTGTGGAGTGAAGTCGCTAGTACAGAGATATGTTGAGTGAGTGCGACAAATGCTGACTGTTTTAGCAAGAAGTCCAAAAAATGTAACTTGAGACTTGTGAGGTTCTGATTGATATTTAGCTTTCATCTATAGAGTTGCCACTGTACGTACAGGCACCTCGAGACAACCGGAATGCTCTATCCAAGAATGATCTATATCATCCGCAAATCCCTGGAGCGCGAGACTCCGAAGGCGGGGACACTTCTCTCGAAGATCCAACCAAAAATTATTGTGGAGTTGGCCAAAACCTTGGATTGGTTCATAATCAGCCGATGCATCAAAGTACCAGCCTTTCATGAGATTCAAGTTCAGGGTGTGCATAAACAGGAGGTGCCCCTTCGAAATTACATCTCGAAGACGTTGGATAGCATCGAAAGTGGGTTTGAGTCCTGAATCTTGATGGTCAAGTTGGCCATGATGTGCAGTTCCCGAACACCACGACCAAATGCAGGATCGTCGGCCAGCTTTCGCAGGCTAGAAATGGCATCGCTCTCGGTTTTCAGGACGAGCCGGGAGTAAACGATTGGAAGTACGATTTCAGCGATATGATGGTTTGTCAATGCCAGCGAAAGTAATGTTGAAGCTGTTGCATAGAGAGGGAGATTTCAGGAGGCAGGTCTTCCAGTGGCATCTTTCGTTCGCCCATGTTGTAGATCAAGATCAAGATCAAGAAGGGTAGCACAGAGACCACCAAGATCCTCTGCATAATCTCGGTAAATACCTTTAGGAACCCCTTTGGGCGCCCATATACATCCATAGAAGAACAATAACAAAGCGGCGAAACCAAGCTTAAATGACATTATAACTGGTTTTATACATTTCCG
The DNA here is from genome assembly GCA_015657495.1 of Crepidotus variabilis. Taxonomy (NCBI): domain Eukaryota; kingdom Fungi; phylum Basidiomycota; class Agaricomycetes; order Agaricales; family Crepidotaceae; genus Crepidotus; species Crepidotus variabilis. Next base: position 658,924 of record MU157826.1, on the reverse strand, counting down.
GGGTCAAAGACACACCTTGACTTGAACTCTAGAAGGCGGCGAAGCGGGGTCCGCCCAAACAGAATTAAATTGATTCTCATACATGTTATGATGAATTCCATCCATTTCAGAAGTTAAAGATGTCCCTTGATCAGATAGCTCTCGAGCGCGGCGAAGCAGGAGCTACTTAAACATAACTTGAATTTCAGACAGTCATAACGAGTTTAATACATATAAGAGGGCAAAGACACACCTTAATAGCTCTTGAGCTGGCCTCTTCCAATCGTTCTCAATCCCACCAAACAAGCGCTGGTCGCGGTAATCAAACCCTCTACACATCTACCCGAATTCCAACGATGAAATACTTCTCTGCTGTTCTCTTTGCTGGATTAATCGCATTCTCTTATGCCTTCCTAATTTACAACGTCGGTAACTACGACATCGCAAGGTAATACAAAGTTTTACCTCTCTTGTTCACACTCCGACTTATTCAAGTCGCAGTGAATTTGACTGAGGCCTTGCCTGCTAGAGAGTGGCAAGACGTAGAACGACGTACCGTGAGTATTAAAAATCACCAGCGAACCTTGAATTCTCAAATCTGAGTCGCTGAAATAGGGCTCCTTTGCAAAAACGTCTGCAGCCCAAAGGGCCGCAGCCATTATTTGTCAATAGTAACCACGCCCGACTTTTAGCTGCCGCAACACCCTCTCATGAGATGAAAGCAAAAAATAAAAACGAGATGTTTCATCTTGATCGACAGCAACCAACCAATGGTCAAGGGTCCTACAAAGTTGCGGTTCAGCTAAACCGAAAAGTTCAAGGTGTAGGCACTATTGGCCAGGTAGTTCTTCAAAAAGATCACGAAGTGGGAGCTAATAAGGTGGGTCTGTCATCGTCCATTGACGGGACTTCTCAGATCGCCAAGGAAATCGTCTACTCGCTCAAAAAGGGTAGAGAGGCCCACGTTTCCACGCAAAAAAAGGTTGCAAATATCCACCATAACCAACAGATGTCGGAAGACAAGAAAGATTCAACAAAGAAGGCTAGTAAGGCAAGCGCAGAAAAGGGAAAGCATAAGAAAGGTAGGAAATAGAGGTGTATAAATTTGGAGGAATATCATATGATCGTCTACAAGAGAGATCGACGCCAAGGCCATGATACTGTGACGTTACATGCTTGTGACTGTATACGCCGCCAGTGTTGTCTTGAAACTGCCACTGCCACCATCCGCAGGCGCTCAAACACAGTCTGCTGCTAAACCTCAACAGCAGCAATTGACTATAGTCCTGCTGGCTGGCTGTTAAACAGCATTACTCATCACTTTAAGCTACTCCATCTTGCTCAAACTCGGGCCAGCGAACCTCGTTTAATTGACTAGTAACTTCTGTTTAGTGTTGATTCCGAGTCAAGATGCCTCCTATGCCGGGAGGTAAGTGGCTAGCTGTGGTTAATTCGACAACCATAATCTCATCTGCTCACTCATTTGCAACTTTCTAAAGAACCAAGAGAGTCGCCTAAACCTCAACCAATAGGCGACATGTCGATCCTATTCTTGTCAATGACATGTACCCTCTGTGCTCTATTTCTACTCTGGAGAAGGGCTACATCTTTGCGCAAAGTGGTTTCTCATCAGTTCGTGGCGCTAAACCTAGCCATCTCTCTGGTTATTTCTCACCCCAATTTAATCTAGATTGAAGAGCTTGACGCGTACCGAAGGCCGAATTAGACTGAGCGAAGATGATGGGCCACAAGCAAACGAATTTCTTGCGGATGATTTCGACGACGATAACGAGCATCTACACGACTCTGATGATGAACCACTATCCCAGCATATACACCAGGCGACGCGAGCGTGGCGGGAACCGACAATTCCTCAAAGCTTAACCGCTGACAGCAACACGACCGTCAAAACTTTAGCCCCGAAACCGTCCGCATAGACATTCTTAGGTCTAGTCAATATCAGAAAAGTCTATTCCAATGTTTGTTCCACCCAAACTCCAGGAATTTCCCTGTACCTTATGTCTTTTAATGCGCACCTCCTTTGGACAAAACCTGCTAAGTCCAAGCCTTGTACCTTGAGTAGAATTTGGTCCATCAATTTTGGCTTCAGTATCTCAATTTTGACATTTTGAAGGAACTTCGCATCATGTCAATAATTCCGGTGCACTGTTCTTCCTGACACTGCTGACCCGAGGTCGACTCCTCACAGGATCCCCACTCATGTTCCCGATGCGTGGACCTTGCCTGAAGTGCCTTGAATCACTGCCCCACATACTACATCTGAGAAAGCACCGTCGCAACAGAAGATTTATGTAAAGCATTTCGATAGCTAGTTTTCGTGTGGTATTACATGCGAGGCAGTCTACAATACGTGAGTACAAATCCATGAAGATAGCAGAACACAAAATAATGACAGTAACCAATTCTTTTAGGCGAGCGCTCTGGGTAATGGTACAGAATCGTTGGCTTTTGAGCGTCCCAATTTCGTCTTCGTAATAGATACATGCCGTGAACCACCCTCTAGTCAGAGTCCATGTCCGCGATGATCCCGTTGAGGTTATCAATCACGCCCTGCATCCTATCAACCTCCTTTGCGACAGAGGTTTGGATGCGCTTAATAGATGATTCCATATCAGCTACGGTTTGGATTAGCTCTGTTCGGGACGGGCCTTTGCCGCCTTTCGAGATGCGGCGCCTTTTGGTGAGTCTAGGTGGCAGCGAGTGATCATCGTCGATGACGCTGCCATCGCCGTCCAAGCTAGCACCGTCGATATCGCCATTTTGTTGTCCAAGCGCCTTGTCTGGTAGTTTGCGCTTAACGTTATTGAAAGCAGGCGGTGCGCTGATTGCTGTCCCTTTGGACTTAGCGGCTGCCTCGGCGGCGGCTTTCTTCGCCGCTGCTGTGAGGCGCAAGTCAGAAATGAGGTTTTATAGTGTAGTCAAGTCATCGCACCTGCACTTTTGCCTCGCGCAGGTCCGCTGCTGTTCGAGCATTTTTGCTTGAGCCGCTTGCAGTACTCGCAGCGAGCGCCTCCTACTCCCTTACACACCCGATTAGTGCGCACACACCTCTCACACGGTGTTGGTGCGTTTCCCGCCATAGCCTATCTTATACAGTGAATAGATGATCAGGGAGTATCGTGAAGTGGGAGCTTACACTGGTGGAGGCCTTCGGCGGCTCCAGGGGCGCTTGCTCCTCCTCAAGCTCAGCGTCCGCATCAGCATCAGCGTCTTCCTCCCTCTCTTCCTCTTTCTGCGATTCCACGGTACCGTTGACTAGACTTGCGGGATCTCTGGTGAGCGTCCCTGTGGAGGGGACGATCTCAGCGCTTGGGCTTCTCGACTTGGATGATGACATCGCCGCAAGAATCTCAGCGCACTATATCGAGCAGAACGGTCAGCCCACGCCCGTTGATCCCGACTTGAACGATTAACTCACCAGTACCGTGGGCGAACGAACTAGTGGCGGCGCCAGCGTTGTAGAGGGTCTCAGCGTCGTCACAAACGACGACGCAATAGCCAGACTGAGCGGGGAAAGTGACGGAATTAAATGAGTCTGAAGAGGCAATGGTACCGGTGGCAGTGGCGCTCCTTATGTGCCCATTCCCACGGTCCGAAAGCAGAACATTGCCAATTTCATTCCTAAGGTACACAGCGCTTATCAGGGTCTCCACTTGCTCTACAAATCCACAAAGTTCTCCTCTGCTTCACTCCAGCCTAAAACTTCAGTTGCTATCCCCAACTCTCTCAGCATAACTCCCAAATTATGCCTCGGGGCATCCTCGTCGTCAACAAACTTCCGCTTAGCTCCCACCTCTTCATATTCCTGAGCCTCCTGTTCTGCCTCGCGTTCGTCTACAGGCACTACATCCCAACCCCAATTTCTTTCCTCTGTTTTTAACCTTTTCGCATCGCCTGCGTCCTCCCATCCCCAACTCTCCTGGAAACCACGTTTCTGAGTTGGATTGCCTCCAGAGTCGTTAGCAACGTTATCCTTGACCAAATCCCAAACTTCATAAGCAATCTCCCTTCCAGCTTCAGTCCATTTCTTAATCAAACGTTCCAACTCCTCTTCTTCAGAATTCTCCCGCGCTTTTACAGCCCGTTTGAGAAGCTGAAGCTTCCTTTCCAAAAGTTGAATGTTTGGGGTCGGTCTGGCAGAATCGACATCAGAATCGACCATAGATGCCGAGAGAGGCGATTTGAACTGGGCTGCAGCCCTCGTGGTTCTATGTTTAATCTTGTCATCTGACATTTTTGCTGGTGGGGTCGAAGCTGCCAAAGAAGAAGTTATGTCTGCGTCATTTGGGCCAGACGGTGATCCTGCGAACGCAGTTGATAACATTGGTTCCTGTGGACGAGCTGGCTGAACTAACGTCAGAGGGCGGAAGGGTTTTGCGAGCTTCTTGTGTTGGACTTTCTGCGCGGCAAGAGTGGATCGTTTGGGCCCTGGAACTCGAACGTTTTCTTGATGCTCGAGGGGATCTCTTGCTGTTTCCGCCGATTGCTTTGCAACTATGGGCACTGGAGACGAGACCGGAGGCTCAGTAGTTTCGGTGATCCTTTCTTCAGCAGGATCACTTGACGATCCTACGAGGGTTGCGATTACCTACGGACGAAGGTTACTAAATTGAATTTGACTCGTTATAATACGTACAGAAATCACCTGGTGTGCCTTTTCTGTCTGGATGGTTGGAGAAACGCCGACTTCTAGCCGTGGGTCGGAAGTATTTATCTGGACATTAGGGTAAACGAAGTTGCAGATAACGGCGTATATTGACAAACCTCGTCAGATTCAATGGATTGATATGAGTTGTTTTTGAGTTCAGTACAAGGCAAAGGAGAGGTTGGAGGAGTTCCTAAGGACACAGCTGGACTCGACGACGGCAATGGACTGGAGCTTGGGAAATATTTGGAAGCGTACGGAGGGGATGATGAAGGAGGTGAGGAAGTTGGGATGTCGACTACATTCTGCAGGAAGTTATTGATAGGATACAAAAACCAAAAAGGGACCGACTTACTTTGTCTTCAATAACAAATGCTAACACATGTTCGGAATCGACCTCGGTTGAGGATATCTTTCCAGTGGCGCTGAGGTTTGCTGAGCTGCTTGATAAATTTGAGTACTGGCTAATCTCAACCGTCGGTACTGCTGGAGAAGGAGTAGTCAGATCGATATCTGTGGTCGTATTCGGCGACATAATTTCGGTCTCGGTTTCGCCTTCTAAGTAAGGAAGAAGCCCAAACGAGGTTTGTCCACAAGAGCGGCTTGAGCTATCAGGAAGGCGTGAATGCACCCGCTTTGAATCTGGTGAACCTGGAGGTATTCTCGAGCGATTCGTTGAAGTCAGGTCCAATGTCATCCCAAGTATGGACGTAGGCGAATCGAAACAGGCTGACAAATATCCTTCGGATATCTCATCGTTTTCGAAGGGAGTCGCGAGGTCGGACGTCGATCCAGGGCGTTCCGAAATATCAGGCAAGCTACTGTCAAGTGGTGTTGAATCCAACAGGTAGTTTTCATGAGAGGCAGATGCGAAAGACGATGACCAGACGGCAGGAAGTTCTACCTCGTGGTATACTCCGTCTTTTCGGCTTTGAAGACTTAAGTCCGAATTAGATGCGGGAGATATGTGAGCATTCCAAGCGCAGTTCTCCAGAAATTTTAGTTCTGACAAGTTCTTATTGTTGCGTTCCGGTGTGTCGAGAGGAAATGATTCAGAATCGCCACATCCAATCAGATCTTCGGCAGAGACTAGAACTTCGGGGACAGCTAGTTTTTTTCCCGCCGAGAGATTGGTGTTGGTGATTGAAACTGTATTTTCCTTCATGGCGTATGATTAAAATCAAAATCAGAAGGAGAGCTAAAGCAACAATAGGCAGCTTACCGGGTCCATTCCAGAGAATGGGTCAGATAGATCCATATCCAGAGATGAGGCACAGGACCCTTTTCTGGACGACGTAGCTCCACAACTACTCAGGTCAATCAAAGGTACTTGATTTTCGCTGACGTCGGCATCCCGAGGTTTCGACATCAAGGTTTCCTGAGAAATCAAACGACAGTCCAAACTAGAAGAGCCAGTTCCGTCATCGTTGCTCAAGAAGGTATCATCATTCGTGACAGCAGATGCGTCGGCAGTTTTTTCCAGCTTTGCGATGGCAGCATTTGAGCTTATAGGAGTCGCACAAGGAGAAGCCTGCAGAAAAGTAAGTATATGCGTTCGTTTGATTAGCTTTGGCGCATATGTTTACTTCCGAAGGTGTAGAGTCGCCAAAGCATGGTCTAGAAAATGAGCTGGACGAAAGTTCAGAAGTCATTTCTAGCTTCCAGAAGTCCAAGTTGACGAAGAGCTAGCAGTATCAGTTTCCAAGATAGAGCAGGAGCAGAAATTCAGCAGGAGAAGCAGGGGAGTCAGAGATAAAAGCAGAGTATCCTCAAGTTTCGTGGCGAGAAGGGAAGACAAAGGAAGGGTCAAGAAAATCTGTTGCTGAAGGGGGAAACCCCTGACGCGTGATCGTGGTTGGAAAACCTAAAAATAGGTCATTGAGTGTTCCTCGACGCGTCCCGAATCCCGATCTGTGTGTTATTTGAGTGGTCGCTGGTGGCAACCTGAGCAACTATTTGTCGTCAATCCTCGACAGTGAAACGTAGACTGCTGAACCAATGGCGAGGTTGTTGCGGAATATTCACAACTCAAATAGTGACTAGTAGACCCAATGTGGTCGACGACCACGATGCAGGACCAAAGAAATGTCAAAAGCCCCAATGATGTGTGTTGGCTTGATTGCTTGAAGTACATGTGAAATGGAAGCCCGAACGAGAGGAACGAGGTTTTTCTTGGCTGAACTTCAATTTGGCATTGGAGACTTAGTGTTTGACCTGTTGGTATTTACTCCAAAGATGTTGCTCCGATTTTACACCCCGGGGATGCAGCTGATTTGAATTGACGTCTATAGCACATGCTGACACAATAGGCGAGAAGTAGAACAGGGATTAACCTGGATGTTGGATAGAATTATATCATGGTGTACAACGTTGGTGAAATCTATAGCGGACGAAGTGGCATTCGTCGCTACTTGCGAACAGACTGCATTTTAACACGAGGATCGCCCTTCTCTTGTCGTTTCTTTAGCTTTTCTTGACGCTTGCTAGTAGCAGTTGTCTTTTCTGAACCCTCTTCTGAAGGAGCAGAGGAACCTCGACCCAAAAACATGGGAGAGATTACTGACGTCCAAAGTTTGAATATGGCATAAAGTGGAATCTAGGGTTGCTCTCAGAATTTTTCTATCGTTCGAGGTAGTACATGACTCACAACCATGTACAACCACCAAAACCATTCTCCGAAAACACCACTACCAATTTGGCAAGCCCCTGTCGACAAATTAGCAGGGAACCACCAATGATATAAACAGGCTCACAGGTGACATAGAGAATATCGAAGCACCATTCTGTCACGCCAGCTTGGCCCAAGTCTTCACCGTATGATATCAGCGTTCCTGTCGTAGGATCGCGTCTCGGTTGACCAATTTTGATTAGGTAGTTGGACAAGAAGAATGCTGGTAAGAATGTAACAATATAGAGCGCTAAAGAACTCTTGGACGGAGGTAATGAACTCCTTCGGAGCAGAAAACGCAAGAGCAAAGACACAAGCGTTGGCAATAGCATGCCAAGCTTCAGCGTTTTCACTGTACTCTCATTCTGGCCAGCTGATAATAAGTTAGTTCAAATATAATCTCTTCATAAAATTCGCGCACCGATTCTTTTCGCTGATGCGTTGGCCATAATTCGTGGTCAACGATGGAGGAAACGACAAGCGACGCGGCGTTCAGAAAAGACTTGGCGTTGAACGAGGTGGCGCCTAACAAACGTGAGAGAACGGTCCGAGCGGCCGAAGTATTTGGGTTGGAGGTTTGAAGTAACATCTGACTCTTTCGCAATCGTCTATCTGTGTCTCATGGACGGCAACTCAACAGACCCAGGAAGCGAAACAAGTGGTCTAATTCAAGAAACTCTGAATGCAAACCAGAAGCTGCAAATTATTCTCAACGAACAAGCAGAAAAACTAGACGCAGAACTCAAAGGATTGGATCGATTATTGGTAAGAACTCTGAATTCTAGCGTTGTTGGGGCTTACATAGATATTCAGACTGCCGCTAGCGTGTATGAAGCTGAGGAAGATCCTGAATGTGAAATATTGATCCCGGGTTCTAAAAAGCCAACGGGGCTTTTTCCATCTAGCGAATTTCTGAACGAGGTTCGCATTCCACGAATTTGAAATGATAGTGTTAAATCATAACGAAACAGTCATCTCCTTTCTTTTCTGAAGCTCGCAAGAGAACCAATTATTTTACAGATATCACACCTCGACCAAGTTTGTCACACTCAAATCACTTCCCTCTGACTTTCTGACCGTTATGCAGTGAAGGACAAAGACCTGGAAGCGCTCGCCGATGCAGTCAAGAAAGAGAACGCCCGGTTAAAAGCATACGAGGATGCTTCCATGTCGTCAGTACGCTTTATGTTACGATTATAGTTTATCTCTGATATCTAGTATGTTAGCATATCTTTGGCGCAAAATAGTAATGAGACCATAGACTTAACTGAAAGCCTAGACTGGACCCGAATCGCTGAACGAGTATGTTTTGTCTTGATTTATTCTCTTGATCACAACGCTTATTTATGTTGCCTAAGCCAGGTTTCAGATACTTCCTCCACTACTCGAAGTGCAACAGAATGTCGGATAACATGGATAGCGAACAAACGGCCAACAGTCAACCACTCTGCGTGGTCAAACAAAGAACTAGATCAGCTCAACCGACTTGTCATTGATTATCAGCAGCAAAATAAACCTGTCAACTGGGTCGAAATTGCCGAAAATTTAGGTGTAAGCCACTTCGCTATAACCATTGCTCTTTATCATTCTCAAAGTGCTATCCCAAAGACCAACCGTATCCCAATCGACTGCATGCGTCATGGGATAACACGTCCCCGCCATACTTGGGATCCCGAAAGCGACCGAGCCCTAATTCAGGCCGTTGAACTCTACGGACATGATAACTGGCATCTTGGTTCGTCTTTCTGCCGAGGCACCTGGGATAAAGGCTTATCTTGCTTTCTTCAGTTGCTAGTAGAGTTTCAGACCATGCTACACCCTCGCAATGTCAAGTTCGCTGGACAAAATCTGTCGATCCTGCCATCAAACGGGGCCCTTGGACCAATGACGAGGACGATCGCCTTCGAAAAGCAGTCGAGGGGTATGGTCAGTCGTGGATTCAGGTAGCGACCACTATTCCCGGCCGAACAAATGACCAATGCAGAGAGCGATGGACTGAACACCTCAACGTGGAAGATCAAAATATTTGGACCGAAGCCGAGGATAAAGTACTCAAAGATTCCGTACAAGAACTTGGAAATAAATGGAAAGAGATCAGCAAACGGCTGGATGGTCTGAAAACTGGCCAGGCTGTAAGCATTGATATTTATTTTTTTCAGATGGATTATACATACTGAAATAATCTCCCAGTGTCGTGCGCGTTTCGACAAGCTCAAACGAGCTGAAAATCGACAAGAAAGTCGACCTGTCGAATCAATTTCTTCTGTCCCGCTCGTGGTGCACTCGCCGATAGTGGGATCTTTTCAAACCGTATTACCTTCAGCGCCTGCCGTCCTCAATGTTACGCCATCACCTTCGGGCTTTACCTCTCAGCAGGCCCTCCAATCTATTCCACCAGTTCGGCCGCGTCCGACTCCACGTTCCACTAAATCCGCAGTGGGCATGATAGAACGAAATATCGTTACCTCAGAACCCATCCCAATATCTGCGCTACCCGTCACCCAGATTGAACCTCTGCCAACTGTTGTGTCCAGTCTCTATCGATCTTCTACGAGCGCTCAAACGTTTGAGAGCCCCTCTCAGAAAAAAGGCAGAAAACGGAAGAAAATCGATGATGGGTTGTCATCGACTTCATCCTCTGATGCACCAAAAAGAACAAGGGTCACACGTTCGCAAACTCATGCAATGAAATCTACCTAAAAGGCAAAGCTATTGGATTATTACCGGGAAGCGTCAGCCTTTACCACTTTGTGTTAACAGAGTGGTAGTAAATAATGGCTTGGAAGAATTAATTAATCTGACATCGAGACCTGGTCTTCGTCCTCGTTTGTCACGAACAAATCATTTACAATTTCGTCGAGATTTGCCTGAGGACATAGACCTCGTATAAATTATGAGGTTCAGCTTGGATGGAGAAATATCCAGAGAAGTTGAAAGAAAGGGTTGACAAAAGATAATGCTTATATATCTGGATTGTGTGAAAACTGTGTAATGTCCATGTCAGAAAAATCCGAAAATGAGTGTTTCGTGCCAAAGGGTTGTTAGACGAACGACGTCTGCTCGACTCGCTTCTGAAATGAGTAACACTATACTTTCATCTATAATACTCCAAGTTTCCAACGAGCGGATATGGAAGCATCTTGGATGGGTTTCGTCGGGCCTAGCACTTTTATCTGGCTCTAGCCATCGGCATGTAGAGTGAAACGATTGACGAGGTATGACCAACTTATAAAATCTTTTGAAAGAGGTGCAATAGTCATTCTCTGAACATTTCTTCCGATGCTCCGTGTAATCCACCTCCAGGACGAGACAACTTCGACAAGGTCCAAACAGTTACCGTTACCAGAGCGAGCAAACTGCTCGACAGTTCATTTGTAGACATAAGGTGTGGTGAATACCTCTGCCCAGAGAGAGGTACACGCAAAGGCATGTTCAAAAATTAAACAGCATGACTGGCATCTCTCGCCAGGCCGCCAGCGGATAAGACGAGTAAACTTCCAGTACTGAAGCACAAAAGCGCTCTAAATGGGATGTCAAGAGGCTCCAATGAATGTGAAAACAGGAATATCCGTCTATTGCAAGGTCTGGGAGCTCTTCTTAACCTCTAAACCACCGATTTACTCAGATTCTTGAACGTATTTCTGACGAATATCCTTCCATTGTTTCTAATGAAAATTAATGAGTGATCTGTGAGTGAGATGAGTAGACGCGGGCACGCACTCCTTTGTTCCATGTATCGTAGAACTTTGTGACACCAAGGTCGAATCCAATGCCAAAGGCAAAAGCACCAGCAAAAACGGTGCCAACATAAACACCTAGAACGAAAAGAAAAGGCTTGTCAAGTGGCAAGAATAATTCCCTTGTCTATACGTACTGTTGCGCCTGAAGAATGCGTTATAGAAAGTGGTTGAAAGCTGAAAATCATTGAGCGACACATTTCTTTCGAAACAACAGTATACTCACAGCCATGGCGTAAGAAAGCCTAAGGTTTGGAATCGGAGTGGTGGTTGGGAGAGAGGAGGATGCTGAGTTTCCGGAGACTTCCGCATAGGGTGATCGGAGTCCACCGGTCCAATCACAGACGCGCTTTCTCAAAATATTGTACCGTTCCTCCACCAACCATGTTCGCACTACGGTCCCCAATTTCAACGGTCACCACAGCTTCAAGGCATGCAACTACTACCTCACTAGTTTCTAGACGTGCTCTGTCTACAGCTACCCCTGGTGCAACAACACAAGCTCAGAATGACCCAGCCCAAGGCTCAGCCACGCCTGAGCCCAGGCTGACTGACTTTTTGGGTATGATTCCAAAATCAAAAGGGGCGGATGATTCTCCTCCGGTGGGCATGAATTATCCTCGTGCAAAACCCGACACTGCTTTCAGACCAACAAAATTTCCTATGACTGCGAATGAAAGCCCGTCCAAAGCACGTAGCAGCGACCGGTACCGCGTTCACTGCCGTGCATCGCGCAACAATACTATGGTTCAAGTTACGGAACCGAAAGGGAGGACTCTTGCATGGTTCTCAGGGGGCTCACTCAAGTTCAAGGGTGTCAACCGCGCCTCATATGAAGCTGGGTACCAGTGCGCTGTTGGTGCCATTCGAACAATTCGAGAACTCGTGAGAGAGCGAGGAGAGGTACAATTGGAACTCTACTTCAGAGGGTTTGGTCAAGGAAGGGATGCGATGAAGACTGCTCTGTTAGCTGCTGAAGGAGAAGGGATTAGGCACATGATTACACTCATACAGGATCGAACGCCTATCAAGATTGGAGGGACAAGGGCACCAAAAGCCAGGCGGTTGTAATGTATGTTCTCTTTAAACACTTCGCTGAATTAGAGCTTAGATCTTCGTGATAGAGTGTCCTTTCGTCTGCAAGACTGCACCTGGCTACACGCTCATTCAATAATTATGATAAACGTCTATTTTATGCAGGTCTCTAAGTGGCGTGAAATTTCATAATTTCGAAATGAAGCAGCTATCTAGCGCGTACTTCTCATATGCAGGCCGCTTGAGGCAGTTAATAGCAACTCGCTTGTCTGTTTCTATATCCTCAATCAATGCTTCTAAACCGGGTGTTAAATCTGTAGGCCATGGCATTAGGAAAACAGACTCACCTCTCGAGACATAGTCAAGCTCTGGCCGAATATATCCCAAGACGATTGCCCTCATCTCGAAGCCATAAAAATCCCTGCTAAACTCATGCATGATATGAATTTCCTGCAGGGATGAGTCAACTTTACAATATCATCGTAAATAATTGAACTCACAGCCGTGAGTTGCTTGTTCTTATAAAAGGGGTTCCATCCAAGGCTCATGACCATAGGCAGCACTTTGAGTTCATCGTGTTTGAACTCTTGCCGATGTTCCTCTGGTGGTATGACTTGAGCGTAGCCATAGTACACGCCTGTCTCTGCTCTCGTGCTTAGAGGTGTTATTGATTCATCAGGGAGATTAGCTGGAGGGTTAGAATGATCAGACTAGTTGGTAATCAGGATAATATAGTTACTTTACCTGTAGGGCATCCCAGATCCTTTCCACCTCTTCCGAAGCCAGTCTGCACAGGGCCTACGAGCTCAATCGGAAACGGCGCCTCAGGTACTTCTGGACCCACAACCTGCGGACGAGGCGCTCTAGCGATAACCTTCAAGTCGGCCTGCGGTATCTCGTCCTTGGCAACGTAGTCAGCCGCAGTAGTTGGGCCTGACGGTGTCGATGTCTCCGTCGTCGGATTAAGATCGGACTCTAAAATTTGTGAAGGTGTTGTAACAAATGCAGAGCGTAAGACGGTCATTATAGCAGACATAGCTGTAGGCCAGTTTCTAGATGCTCTAGGCCTTTAAATGTAGATAACGAGAACGAGTCAGAACGGAAAGCTTGCTAAAAGCATATCTCCGACCGGATTTACCTTGTGGGACATTTTCCATGAAGCACGCGCCGGACTGAACCACAACCGCCATGTATCAACCTGATGCGTACACAAACCCGTATTCAAATCATTATCCCAATCAGTATCCTGCAGCCACGGCTGGAAATTTAGCAGCTACAGCAGGTCTTCCTACACCTTTATCTTATTTTCCCCCGTTTCAAGTGCAACCACCGATTGCGACACCAGCGTCGCCTGATCCTCCAGAACCTGCTGTTACACCGAGAGTCGCGTCAAAAGCTGTAGAAAGGCTTGTAACTCTTGAACTGCAGAGCGTTGGGTTTGAAAAGGCAGAACCGTCTGCTGTCGATAGGTTACAAGTTGAGGTTTCGACGTGTACGCGGTCTTCATTGATTGATTGTGGATGGTTCATGGTCTAATTGTGTATTTGATAGTCGTTCAACAACTCTTCCAACGGGCACATGAATATGCAAATCTAGCCAATCGTGCTAGAGTAATAGCTTCGGACGTTCTGCTGGCTTGTGACGATTTTGACCTTCCAACGAAGGAACTGTATCAAATCAAGAAAGCTACAGGAAAGCGAAAACGAAGTCAGCCCTTTCTTTATTTTCTCTTGCTTCTGATTTTAATGCTTATTTACAGGCCCAAAAACTCAAGGCAAAACCCATCCCGTTGGCCTCATAAAGCCTCGTTCTCGTTCTGCCTCTCCAGACCTTCTCAGTTCAGACGAAGAAGATTTGAACACCCCTGGTGCTCTACCAATACCTTCGACACTCGGCAACTTACCCAATTCCAACGCGTTTCCCGAGCTCCCTCCTAAGCATACATATCGTCAAACGCCCGTATGTTCTCTCCTTTTCTTTTCTTTAGCAACTGCACTCATGATATTCTTCTCATCGCAGGCATCTCCGCCCAAGAAAGCCGCCCTTCCATCGCTTGAAAAGAAGCTGAAGACAGCCGCGCTTGTTCAAGAATCGCTTCAAAATCTACTTACTGCCACTGAAGAGGCGATGAATCAAGATGATGGCGAGTTGCTTGGTCATATTGTCAATTGGGAAACGAATGTTCAGCCGAGAAAACGCTGGAAAGTTAAGCCAAAGTAGTGGTGTAAGGCGGTGGCATGGTGCAAAAGAGTATGTCTGTTACCTCGTCAAGTGGATTATTCTTCTAACGGCTCTCATCTAAACTGTATGTCTAGCCTCCGAGTGAATTAGCCTGTTGAAACCATGACACCTTCATGGTTTTTAATTTGATTAAGACGTAGCAGTGTTACCGTCTTCCTTGAACCCTTGTGTTTTTATCTGCTATGAATTGAGCCGACCTTTACGGTGTGCTAGACTCATTACGCGGGCTTATTGTCCTATCAGAATTATTTCTGCTACCTGTCGCACTAACCAGGACGATGTTTGAATTGTAGGTTTATTCCAAACACGGCGAGGAGAAAGCAGGTGCACTATCTAACGATTGAGAGCTCTCCGGGTGGGAAACGCACAGAAGACCAATGGTAGCCCCGTATATAATGCGACCATCGTTCGTTTACCTCCTCGTCGCCTCTTGATCTCATACCACATCATCCTCAGAGGCTCTCCACCACACCATCATCACTTTGTTCTTACACATCGCTATTGACCAGCATGCACAACGGTCGCAGACTCACAGTTTATTGAAACGGTGAGTATATCACCATTAGCTTTTCGAATCTCGCCTTTCATCGTCCATCAGATCCATCTCGGCGAGGAAGGGCAAAGTCATGTTCAACAATATGTCCAATATCGCACCACACCCACACCACACATCATCCCTGCATGGTCCAACTGTCACGCAGAAAAGACTCGGAGCAGTATGACCGTCGGAAACCACTCGCGCTGAGTCTGGCCTTGTTGGGAAGGACCGGTCTGAAAGTTCAGTGAACCCGACGTGCAGTGTGCCGCCCACATATACATCTGGGGATTAAGTTGAGAGCTAATTTTCTTCCTACTGCACCAGTGCGCCGCCGCCATTAATGATCCGCTTTGGTCATGGAGGGATGGGGCGGCTGCCCGTCTGGGTTGACTCGGCTTTCGGGTAATTGTGGCATCTCATGGCGGTCGACAGGCTTACCACGGACCGTCTGGCGAGCGGGGACGACTAATTGAGCGTCCCTATACTGCTTGGTGACCTGCTGTAGGAGCCTTGTGGGAACCGCTGGCCAGGGATGAAATGAATCAGTGGGGAGTGACTAGTGACTGTCCCTGACGCTGCTCGTGATGATGTCCACTTCGTCGAGATCTAGTAGTTTAAACCTTCAGCTAAGGTACCCTTGAACCTCCACTTTTCTCCCTCTGCTCGCTATCTTCGACTTAGACATCAATCTCAAGAATCTGTCAAACGGCTTTGTATCTAATCATATTGTTTGTACTTCCTGTTACTCCGTCCTCTAGATTTCGAATCTCCATCATTCCTCCTCCTCTCATTACTCATTCATTTGGCGTCCTTCGTCATCTTTGGTAAGCATCAAGTCGTCTGCTCCTTTGCTTTGTTTGAAACCGCCTATACTATTCCCATACAGACTCGGCATCTCTTCAAACATGCAAGTACCACGCTAGCTTTCGCCATTATGCTTAGCCAACCCTCTTCCACACCTTAGTACGTTTTCGTTTACTCTATTTTAACATGCCCCGCGTTCAAATTTGATTAGGGCCGTTATTCTCGAAATTCATTTTCTGTTATTTTTACTCGGGTACTTTTGCGTCAAACCCTCTCGTTCATATATAACCATATTCCCTTCCCGGTTCAACCTCTATTGCTTACCTACCATTTCCAATTGTCTTCTTGTGGTGAGAAACACATTTGGTCCCAAGGTCGAGGAAATTTTAATGATAAAAAAATAAAAATAAAAGTTGACCGATCATCGACCATAAGTTACCCATGAATTGTGGAGTGGACTCGTCATTCAACAATTATATTCTTCATTTAATATCTCCCTTTCAGGCATTCCAGAGGTTCAAGGATTTATACCATGCAGATGGCAAAGTACTGCCCTCGAAGTCAATATCAACTACTATACTAACTTTAAGCGCGTTAATCCCCAGTTCCCAAGGTGTTGAACCAAAGACAAATTCTGAGCAGACGATTTCGACGTAGGCAAACGTGACTATCGTAGGTACTTCTTTATCTAAGCAGGCTGCTTAGCCAGTGACGAAAGCCATGGGAAAAGCAAAGCTTTGGCATGAAAAAGACGCAAAGGTCCAGGATCAATTCTACTACATACTGCAGCCTTAAAACATGGTCTCCTATCTATTAGTGGTCGTTACAGCCTTTCCTCATGCGGGAACTTTTTGCCGTCCAGGTCGAACCTGTTCATTTCCTTTTAGTTTGAGGGAGGGTTATAATAGTTAGCGTACTTCGACGCACCTTTGTTCCCAATGCTTCTTCTCCCCGTCGATCAATTTCCAGTAAACATCCGCATGTATCGGTCCACTCTTCAAGAACTCCTCGTCGTAATCAGGGATGCCACCATCTCTTCCTACCAAGAAAGCGTAATAAAACTTGATCCCCTCTTCCTCGTACGCTCCCGCACTAGTGGCGATAAGCCTCGCTTCCAACGTCTTTTGGATTCCAAGGGTATGCCAGTGCAGTGCAGAGCTGACCCAGTTGTAGACCAAGATGTTCCCAGTTACAATAAACGCTTTGGGGTGGTTTTTGTGAACTGGGTCGCGGAAACCAGGGAGTGCTGCTTGGGCAGCCGTATAAGCATTCAGACCGACGGCAGACTGTTTGAAGTAGTCGTCTAGAGGGATCGAAAGAAAATCCTTGGGATTAGGAGGAGGGTATTGCCCTCCAACTAGATTGTTCCTTTTCATCTTCACCATTCAAGAGAGAAATTACAATCTTGATGCTAACCGTTATACACCACAACGTTGACAGGTCCCAACTCTTTACTGACAGACTCGAAAGCTGCAAGTACGCTCTCCTTGCTTTGGGCATCAACCTTCACTGGGAAATAGTGGCCTTTGGCTTTGCCATCGACCTTTGGATTTCTGCTACCCAAAGCGACTTTATAGTCCTGCTCCCTGAGTTTAGCCGCGACAGCATCACCAATGTTCGATCCTGCTCCGATGATGAAAGCGACGAGATTAGAAGACATGGCGGTAGAGAAACTAGTCGCCTCAGGGCTGGATGTTTACCTATGAGATTGAGATATACAATATTTCGCATGCATGTTCTTCTTATAAGTACAAGGGGGAAAGAAGATCAGTCAGCTACTTTGGAAGCTTTATCAGCCATTACCTGAGCTTCGCTTGGCTTTTGTGGAGAACATGAAAAATGTCTTGTTGAAAGCAACAAATTGGTAAGCGGAGAGTGTTTAGACGCCCGGCTAGCCTTCCGCTGATGGCGCTAAAAATAGGGGCCTTTAAAATCACAGTGCACGATCAGAAATTTGCTCATCAAACATGGCACACCAGAAAGGGTCATGGTGCGGCAACGTCTAAAGAAATTCTCGCTTGTAATGGTGAGCGCTCGGATCCAAAATTTGACTAAAGTTCTGGGCAAAGAGGTACGAAGATCTATGTACGTGTCAATGGAGCGGAGCCTGCATGGGTTCCAGTATCTCTGAGAGCCAGAGAGCTGAGGAAAAAGACAGAAAGGCATGCCAAGGTCGCGGAGTTAAAGCTGATGCTAGTGAACGGCGTTTTGAGGGAAGCAGCGCTCTGATCAGTCTGTAGGCATGGAATACACTGACCCAAGACACAAATTGAACACATCAACTTCACAACAGCCTTAGCTGCCATTCTTGAATACTATTCATTGCTGTAGCTACGAGCACCACATAAATATCACTCAGTCATGTAGAAACTCTTTACCGTCTAAAGTGAATCTGGTGAATGTTATTATTTTCAATTCAAAGCTTAGAAATGGTTAGCAAATCTCGGCGCACCTTTGGTCCCAAGGCTTCTTCTCCTCATTGATCAATTTCCAATAAACGTCTGCATGGGTCTTTCCACTCTTCGTAAATTCTTCTTTGTAATCAGGGATGCCTCCGTCTTTCCCCACCAAGTGGGCATAATAAAACTTGAACCCCTCTTGTTCATAAACTTCCGCACTTGTTGCAACAAGCCTCGCTTCAACTACCTTCTGGATTCCGAGAGTATGATATACCAGACTAGAGCTGACCCAGTTGAAGGCCAGAATGTTCCCAGTTACGATGAACGCTTTGGGATGGTTTTTATGGATTGGGTCACGGAAATTAGGGAGTGCCGCTTGAGCAGCTGTGTAGGCGTTCAGACCGACAGTCGACTGCTTGAAATAGTCGTCAAGAGGGATTGAAAGGAAGTCCTTTGGGTTAGGAGGAGCAAATGCGCCTGCAGCTAAAATTATCCGTTGTCATTATTGGCATTTCCAGAACGAAAAAACGTTGGTACTAACCGTTGTAGACGACGACATTTACGGGTCCTAATTCCTTGTTTACAGACTGGAAGGCCGCCAGCACGCTCTCTTTGCTCTGTGCATCGACTTTCACGGGAAAATAATAGCCTTTGTCCTTGTCGTCCACCTTTGGGTTCCTGCTGCCCAAGGCAACTTTATACCCTTGCTCCTTGAGTTTAGAAGCGACCGCATTTCCGACGTTCGAGCCTGCTCCAATAATGAAAGCTACGAGATTCGAAGACATGAAGTACGAGATCTGGATGTGTAGACAAGATTTAAACCAAGATGCACAGTTTGTTATGAGATACCTTGGTTTTGAAGATCTTATATATGGCCATTTTTCGATGCCAGACACGATTTCAGGGTACCTTGCATTATCTTGAATTGATCTGTCAGCTAATCCTGAGGCTTTGTAAGATCTACCGTAGATATTTTCTGTTGACGAGAAAAAAGTATCGTAGAAGTTGGTCAGCTTGGTCAGCGATTGGTCAATCGCGGCCTAGCGCCAACGGGAAATTGAGGGCGCTAGATATCCAGGCCCTATGAGGACGTTATGGCGAAATGTTGCTGACGAAGTGTGAGCTCGCGATACACTAACATTTCTAGATGACATGGTATGGCGACATCGAAGGTGGCTCTCGCTCACAAACATGAGCGTCTAGCCAAGGCAACTATGGCGGCAAAGAGGCACGAAAATCCGCCACATTAACGAGGCAATAGTGAAAATTCCACACGCCACCTTCTGATGACTGACGCTCAAAACAGAGTGTTAGTTGAAAACGATCGAACAGACGCACTCTGACACTGACACAGTACATTATCCAAAAGAGCGACAAGTAACATTTAGTACCACACCTCTATCTTCACCTCAATACGACAACTCAAATGAATGTGGAAAAAGTACAACCCTAAGCCGAGACAGCGACAGACGCAGACGGGGCAACGGGGACATCATTCTCAATTGGAATGCCAGCCGCACCAGTCTTCATCTTCTTAACGGAAACAGCCTTCTTCATCTCGACTTCCTTCACCTCCAGCTCCACCGGCTTCTGTGTCCACGAATACCTCACAGGTCCTTTCATCTCGCCCAATAGGTTATCAAAGACACCTCTCGCTTTCTTGACTGCCTTGACATCCAAAACGGCCTTTTCACCGTCGACCAATGTCCTAGGGGTAGTGCCATCAAGCAGGCCCAGCTGTTCGTCGTTCCACATTGGATCAACAGCTTCTTCAACACCCTCCGAGTTTGTGAGACCAACACCGGCACGGCCACCAAGACGTTTCCAGTCCTTCAGCCTATTGATACCGAGTTCAGTGAAGATCTGATCGACGGCCTTGATGAGTTTGTCCATTTGTTCGAGTGTGTGACGAGGTGTGACGGTAATGCGGAGACGTTCTTCGCCGACAGCGACGGTGGGGTAGTTGATAGATTGGACATATATATCATGTTCGGCGAGGAGCTTGTCGGAGGCCGCCTTGGCGAGTGCAGCATCACCGACGAGGACTGGGACAATATGCGAAGGACCGGGGCTGCAAAAACGTCTCCATGAGCGATTTTTTGTTTGAGAGAGGAAATAAAACTAACACGACTGGGACATCAACTTCAGCGAACCTCCTCTTCACTTCTCGAACGTTGACCTGTTTCAATTGCCTATCGCCAACGTATTGTTTTTGGTACGCCACGCTGGCCCTAGCACCGGCCACAACAGCCGGCGGTAACGAAGTCGTGAAGATGAACCCGGGTGCGTATGACCTAACCATGTCGACAAATTCTTCCGATCCAGCGATGTAACCGCCTACGGCGCCGTATGCCTTGCCAAGTGTACCTATAAACGTGGCAGCATATGGTCAGCGAAAAGAAGAGAAAACGAATTCGGGCGGGCTTGTCCGACAGGTAAGCACGTACCAGTAATAATGTCAATTCGATCCATAACAGAGCCAGGAATAGCATTTGAGCTGTCACCCGCAGCGACCTGTGCATCGTAATCCAGATGCTCAGCTACGCCTGCACCTCGGGGTCCATAAAGTCCGACTGCATGTACCTAGTAGAGGTAAAAATATAGAAAAAGGTGTCAGCACTGGTTCTTGCCTTGTCGTTACAAACGAATAAGAGCCATTTGCGGACCACTGACCTCGTCCAAGAAAGTAAGAGCACCATATTGTTCCGCCAAATCACAAATTTCCTTGATAGGTCCGATACTGCCACACATCGAGTAAACACTTTCAAAAGCGATAATCTTGGGTTGTTCTTTGGGGTACTGT
This sequence comes from Crepidotus variabilis, assembly GCA_015657495.1. Classification (NCBI taxonomy): domain Eukaryota; kingdom Fungi; phylum Basidiomycota; class Agaricomycetes; order Agaricales; family Crepidotaceae; genus Crepidotus; species Crepidotus variabilis. Next base: position 638,054 of record MU157826.1, on the reverse strand, counting down.
TTAAGCTTGGTTTCCAAGTCCTCGAGATCGTTATGTTTGAAGATAACCCGTTTGGCGCCAGAATGCCTCATACCCTGAATCATTGACGCATGGTTCATGGTGTCCGAAAATAAGATGCAGTTGGGGAGTTTAGAGCCGAGAGTCGACAAGGTGGCGTCGTTGGCGACATAGCAAGATGAGAAGACCAGTGCAGCGGGTTTACGATGGAGGTTTGCGAGTTCCTGCTCAAGGCCGAGATGCATGGCACCATTGCCTGCGATGTTTCGAGTTCCACCAGCACCATGTCCATACTTGTCAAGCGTGCGACTAGTTTCACATTAGATTCGTAACATAAACGAAAGGCAAGTAAAACGTACTGCATAGACTCTAACACAACAGGATTATTTCCCATACCCAGGTAATCATTGGCACACCAAACTTCCACTTCATCGGAGACTTTAGCAGTATGCGCAACCGGGAATTTTTCAGCGAGTCGATTTATGTTGTTGAAGTAGCGATAGGAGCTATCTTTGCGTTTCTTGTCGAGCTCATTCGCATAAAATTGCTCATAGTTGAATCCACCGACATGAGAAGCTTTGGTATGGGTGGCCGGAGTAGGTTTAGCCGGAGCCGGAGTATTCGCAACAGAAGAAGCGGATTTACGAGCAGCATCCGCAGAGGTAGCCGTGGCGGACTTGTGGAAGGGGCAGCCAGCGGCAGCAGCTTGTTCAGCGACGCTTTTAGTGACGGATTCACTAGCCATCTTCTTATGCGCGGTGGCAAGTTCATCGGCCATCCTAGCAGCGGCCCTAGCAGCGCTAGCGTGTGGGCACATCTCAATGCTAGCACCTGGAGGAGGGAAGACTCCCTTTTCCTTATGTATTTTGTCAACTTCTTCATTACCAGCTACGCTTGCATAGCCAGCAACTATTTCTTTAGAGCGAACGTTGAGAGCTGGCCCCATGACGGGGCACCCGGTTGCTCGCTCCGTCAACAAAGAAAGAGTTGGGAACCTAGGAGACGCCGAGGTGCACAAGTTGCGCAGCGTCGAACTCTTCGTGTTGCCCAAGAAAGGACAAGCATTTTTGAAACGGGCAAGAGAGGATAACTTGTCCATGTTCAGAGGGGGAGAACAAAGAATGATTTGACCAAGCTGGCACACATCAATTTATTCACTTTTCACTTCGGCCAATCATCGTCCGACAATTATCATCCTCTATTTTGGGACAAATTGCTAATTATTTATTTTTTAACCAAACTCAAACAACTCTCTAAAACATCCACCGCTATATCGACCTCTTCCTTGCCTATATTCAAACTCGGTACCAACCTAACCGCGTCTTTACCAGCCGTAAGAACGAACACACCTCTCTCCCTCGCAAGTTTTACCACTTCACCAGGCAAGTTGGGATCCACAAACCCGAGCCCGCGAATCATTCCACGACCGCGGATGTCGGGTTGGAGGAGGGTAGGGAACCACCCTGGGAGGTGGGATAAGCGGGTATCGAGATATTCGCTTGTGGATTTCAAACTAGAAAGGAAAGAAGGATCTGACAATCGTGACAGGACGTGGTAACCGATGGCACAGGCGAGAGGGGAACCGCCGAATGTCGTCCCATGCGTACCTGTTATCGGGATAAAAGGATAAATATAAAATGATAAGATATGAGTAGATACTCGAAATACTGCTCGATTCTCGATGTTTTCTGCTTACCTGCCGTCATGGATGCTCCCACTTTGTCCCGCAGCATTACGGCGCCAATTGGATAGCCGTTTCCAAGAGGTTTAGCCATGGTCACCATATCTGGATGGCAATCAACTGGCAAGCTAGAATGCGCCCATAGCGTTCCTGAACGATACAATCCGCACTAAAAGGTAATATCATTCATTAGCATTCTCCATCCCGACAGCGAGTAGAACGGAAGGAGTGAGCGCGTTCGCCAAGATAGCTTGGAATAGCTCACTCTGGCTCGTAGATCTGAATTGAAACATACCTGAATCTCATCGAAGATCAAAACAGCCCCAACTTCGTCACATTTCTTCCTCAACATCCTCGCCCATTCCTCGTTAACCCCATTTATGCCACCTTCACCTTGTATAGGCTCAACAATAACTGCACAAGTATCATCCCTCACTAACCTCTCCAAACTCTCCACATCATTGATTTTACCGACCTCCACTCCCGGGATAAGCGGCTCAAATGGTTTCTGATACTTGGGGTTTGAAGTGACACTCAACGCACCCATGCTCCTCCCATGGAACGAATTCTCAAAACATACAATCTTGAACTTATTGCATGAGGGATCGTCCGAACTCTTTCCCGTACGCGCAGCCCAAACATCCTTCCCAACCCTTCGCGCGATCTTCAAGGCGCCTTCATTTGCTTCCGTACCAGAATTGGAAAAGAAAACCTTCGCGCCCGATGTAGGATGCTGTCCACCTGCATTAGCGCCTGCTGCGCTCTGTGACGGGAAACCCAACCCGCCTTGGGATTGAGTGAGAGTAACAAGCAACTCGGCAAGTTGCCCGGCCCATTCGTTGTGGTATACGTTGCTCGTATGATGAAGTTTGTTGGCTTGTTCAGAAAGTATCTATAAATTTATCATAAAATAACAAAAGAGTTAGCAATCAGGTTCCTTTACGCATGAACATTAAGACACAGAAGAACGAATAAATGAATGAGAAGGTCACTGGAGTGCATCACATGCGTTTAGACATTGTGCGAAGAGATGAGAGTGAACCCGAATATATTCCTGTAGCTCTTCGAGTACTCAAAGGCATAAGCACCTCCGGATGAAGCTCCGCGTCGTAAATCCAGGTATCCAATCCTCACACATGTATTTCGGATGTAAATCCGAACGGGACGGCGAGTAACCTATACAACACGCAGCCAGGTAAACGGCCGCCGCTGCGGACAACAAAGTCTGTAGCCGTGATCTTTATCCTCTAGAATCCACTTCGAACGAGAAACCGAAAGAAAATAGAAAAACTGCTAGATACTCACCTTATTAACACCTTCATCAGCCCACCCCAATGCATTCACAGCAATCCCCGCACTAAAATCCAAATACTTCTTCCCATCCACATCCCAGACCCATGCGCCCTTTCCTCTTTCAAGGACAAACTCAGGCCGTGCGTACACCGGTAGGATGTACTTCTCACCCCGACTTATGATTTCTTGTGTTTTCGAGGTGAGCGGTGATGTCGACGAGGGTGTCGGGTGTGTGGGTTGCAGATAAGCCGTAGAGGGCTGGAAAAAATGTCAGAGTCCAGAGAGGCGGAGTGGCAGGTAGAGACGTACACTAGTTCGTGAAGCGAATGAACGGTTGAGAATTTGTGGAGATTTGCATCGTGAAGCGTTCACGCCACGTTGTCCAACGCGTAGGATAAGCGATGTTGTTGATACACGATGCATGGTGACAGCTCGTAGTTCGTTACAAGTCGTCCAAAATCTTCAGAATTTGTTTAGAGGTGAGATTAGTGGTGTCTACTAAACTCAGCCAGCCAGGACGCTATAAGACGTGAATGAAGATGCTCTGAAGCCCAACGTGTCCAACGTTCGAAGTGCTTGAGGTATTACTGCTGTTGCGTGACGGAAAATTTAGCCGTCCAAAGATATACGACGAAGAATCCAAAATCCAAACTCAGAGAACAGAAATAGCTGTTCTATGACTGTGAGATGGCTCAGAAGGACAGCTTTTCAGTGCACAGCGCAGTACAGAAGGTTTCTGACAATGGGAAATATAAAAAGGATATGAGAAAAAAGTAGAGGCAATCAAATTCCCGGCTCATCATGGTTGTTTACGAACCTGCACAACAGCGACCAACACACCTTTGAGGCTTCGACACTGCCGATCGGCGCTTCGGCCGCGCATTTTCGTGCATTCAAGCACTCAAGCATTCAAGCATTCATTATCTTCTCATTGCAATGTGAATGAACTTCAGAACTTGAAACGGGCATCAAGGACGCAACTGGTACTGCGTCTGGCGAATTTGAAGGGCTGCGATTGAAGTACACTGTTTGTCACTCTGCGATTTCATCCTTTCACGCGAACACTAAATCCTTTATTTTGAATGCTTCTGGAAACCGCGCAAAGGTCGTTGTGGCTTGCATGATCCTATGACTATACCTTCGACTTGTTGCTTCACGGTCTGATTCTGCCGGCTCTTCGATGTTTCATGAATAATCCTCGTGATGCTCCCCAAGATCAAGTGAACACCATTTAAGCGTTGTCGACATATGTACCCATATTCAGAGTTTCACAGGGAAAAACTCCTTTGAAATCTGTGGCCAAATATTCACTCCCAGGTTGATGTATATTCTTCGCCTCCTCTGGTTTCCAACCTTTCGTATTGGCCTATGATGCCAATCCCTGGAATTTATTTGCTTCTGCATAGATCTACGGTCACTCAGCGTTTCAGTTTAGCGTCGCCTCTGAGAATAAGCGGTTTTTTGTACGATCTCTCAGCCAACACATCAGTTTGGCTTGACAACAAAACGAAATCTGTACTGTGCCAATGGTATTTAAACTCGCTGGTTCTACCGAACCCCAAAACTTCGTACCCGCTGCCCCCCAGAGTCTACAGCTTCTTCCTATAACTTTCTTCCAAACTCAAGAATCGAGATGTTCCCAAAGTCATGGCTTATCCTCTTCATCGCTGTTCTCTCGACTGGTATGTTACATCACTCTTCACCCAAGATATCAGGGGTGCTCACCGTTTTCTCCCTGATGATAGGCGTCTTTTCGATGCCTATCCCAAGAACATCAGACAATAATAACGATCTGGAGCGCAGGGGAGGACGCGGTGTAGCTGTGTCTACAGAGGGTCAGCAGCATTTCTCCTCATAACATCCCCTTGCTTTCAGCTACTAACATTGACAACCCAATCAGGTCCCAGCATGCATCCAGAAGGCAGTGGAGGTAAGGAGATTTTCTCGATAATGGTGTCCTCTTGGAATCAAACCACTGACATTCAAGTTAACATTACCAATCGATTAGTCGCACATGCCTCCAACAACGACGGCAGTATCACTGGCGCCCATCGAGGCCATGGTCATTCTCATGTACAATGATTTAGCGCTCGCTCAGGAACGGCGACAGCGATGAGTTTATAAAATAAATTGTATCTTGTTAAGGACGATATAAGTCTGCGCTTCTGCTGCCGCAGCCCAATGAGCTCGATACTACTCTAAAAAACACTCTAGTCTGGAGCTCGTGGAAGATTAAAAGCGTGATAATTCGTGTGTAGTCAAACATTAAGCCAATCATGCAAGGGGAAAATCGTGAAATGCACAGCTATACACTAGTAGTTTGAAGAAGTGATTTAGACTTTAGGATATCACAGAAAAAATCCGAAGCGATATACGTGTGTCCAAAATTCAAATCCGAATCATCAGCATCTCTTTGAATCTGCATAATAACCTCAGCAGCACCACTCTTCCTTAGCACACGCGCCAAGGCAAGCTGAACATTGCACAACGCGGGTGACGGTCATTTTCCAAGAATTCCGGTATCGATACTCAAGCCAGCGCCGAATTGAATTTCCTGGCCATCTTGCAATCGAATAGGCACCGGAGATCTTCAACCCGAAATAATGTTTCTATATATGTATTTTACCTGGAGGGTTTTAGGGGACACTGCAGCATAGAACTTTATTCCTTCAACTTCGCACCTGTTCATCATCTTCCAAAGCCTCGATACCCCATCGCAAGCTATCATAAGCCATATACGCATCCGACTGCAGGTTTATCACATTGTCTATACCGTTCACATGTTTGAGAACCGACTTGCTGGCTTCTTCCCTAGCGAATGTAGTTAGACATTTGATAGTCTCCGGCTACGTCGGATTTAAATCATTTACAAATAGCTTTCATTAATCGTAGAGCGACGGCTTCCAATTTTCTTGAACTCACCTTGTTACAAATCGAAGAAGGGAGTATATAGCATAATCTAGGAACAATATCGGAGTCATCTGGATGTACCCGAAACTCGAATCCCGTTACGACACATCGCGGGCCATCGCGTCTTTTGACCTAGTTAAACAGCGAAATACATTTCGTTTCATGTAGATATTCAAAGCTGAATCTTTTCAGAACGTACCAGTTGTAAGGAGGACCTCTTTCTTTCTCTGCAGCACGTCGTCGTCGTTTTTGTTGTTATTATTTAAATGTTGCACCCTCTTTGAGGAGATCCTCAGTTCGCATCAGCATCCATTCATCGACACCAAATTCAAAAAACCGCCAGGCCCAGTGCGCGTTCTCAGTCTCTGAGATCGGTTTACTTCCTTCCGGACTTGGAACTAGAAGATCACGAGTCATGTTAGTATCATTTGCGGTTAATGTGTCCATGCTTGTAGGTCAAGAGAAACTCACGGGCAATACCGAGATGAATGAAGAACTCAGCTGCCATTGACAACAACGGTGATAAATCGATGCGTGGTTGGTCTACACCCGAGAAACAAAATAGCGACTGCTTGACCCGAATCGGTATTAGGGAGCTTTGAAACTGTGCCATTCACAGTTAGTTAGGTTTCTCGGTCGTCAAAAGTCATATCACGCACCATTCTCTTTCAATCTCGGGTCACACCTCCCAACAGCCTCCCAGAATGGGCTCAACACCGTACCTCCTAAATGACACCATTCTTCAATGAGACAAGACAAGAGTTTCGGAGGTAAGCCTTTATATACGCTTTCTAACTTCAAGTCGTCTTCATTTCCAATGTATCCAGATTCACTCTGGTTCTGGTTCTGTTTCTTAGCCTTTTGACCAACATCAGGGACTAGTGAAGGCCACTCCCAGTCCTCTGCAGCACGAACAACTTCAAACGCATGCGATTTCATTCGTTCCGTTATTTCTGGGTCTTCTACCAGTGCATCCCAGAGCCAGTCGGTGTGTTGACTATGAAGAGTTTCAGGAAGAGAAAAGTCTCAACCCAAACCCAACTCACGGTTTTATAATTTTACAAACTATCAACTAAAACCACCAGCCCGCGCGACTACCAAGACAAGCCGGGCTGCCGATTCAAGTTTACAGTCCTCTTAAGATTCTTCTTTCAAGATGGTCGCATTAAAAAACAAAGTGTACAAAGGTGAATATATCAAATTCGATACGAGATTGGGTGCCAGCCTGAGTATGTTTATCACCGTGACTGTGAGCTCGCAAAGCACACTGGCAGTACAGTAGAGTACATGCAGCTCGCATGCCTTCAATATTTCTTTTTTACCAAGGTGCAGCATTCGATAAATACTATTAAGCCACGAACGATTCTTAAGGGGTATAAAAGTATAAGTAAACCACCCTCAACTCCTACTCCCTCTCCAACTCCCTCCTAATCAACTCATCCACCACTTTTTGATTATCCAGATACACATGATGTCCCGCTTTCTCGACAATATACATGCGCGCTTTAAGCTGCGGATCGTCTTCATCTCCTCCCTCCCCTCCCTTGATGTTATGACCATTACTCCCGAGTCCCTTGGTAACACGCACCCTCCTCAGTTTTTCCAAACTCTCAAACCCACCCACCGGATCCATCCAATCGTGTTCTCCATACACGAACGTCACATCTATATCCCTGCCCTCCTTGGACTTGGCATCTTTCGTATCCCGCAACTCGGCCACGCGATCTACAAGAGGCAACCTCGCATGCGCGCCCGGCGCCAATATATGCGATATACAATACTCCCCCGATGCGGGTAAGAGCGTGATATTAGTGATGTAGTCGTGTATGTCGTTGAGCGCCGTCGCGTCCTCTGAGGGGTGTAAAGTCGGAAACCGCCTCGATGTGTATTTCCCGATAAGCAGTGGGGAGTAGAACAAGGTGGATCGGACGAGTTGGAAGGGCGAGTAACCTTCTTCCCAGAGGTGGTATAAGATTCGACGCGTGCGGGATTGAGGTTCTTGAGCCTGCGGTTGAGATTGAGAGTCAGATTGTTCAGATTTAAGTTTCTTAACGCGGCCTTTCGTAGCTCTCTGAAACGTCGACGACTCTTTCCCGCTCACATCCAGACTCTGCTCATCCATCACCTCCCTCTCCATATCATCCACCCCCGGCGCCCTCGTCACCCCCGCCGGACTCAACAACACAAGTTTATGCACCCGCTCCGGATACTTCAACGAATACGCCACGCTCAAATAGGCACCGAGTGAATGCCCGATGAGGGTCATGCGTTCCAGCCCCATTTTGATTCTCCATTCTTCGAGACTGTCCACGAAAAAACGCTCTGCTTCTTCGACTCGTTTCTTCGTGTCGTCGCGTTTAGCTTTCACCACGAAGGGGACACGCGCGGAACGGCCCATACCGAGCCAGTCGAGGGCGTATACGGAGGTGTGGTGGGACTGAGCCCATGAGGCGAGCGAAGGGAGGTTGAGGAAGAAGAAACCGAGGCCTGCGCCGTAGCCGTGTAGGAGGACAGCTGGGGGCGGAGCAGTGGGAGATGGGGAAGTGGATTGGATGGTGAGGGTGTTGAGAAAGTGTTTTGGGTTTGAGAGGGGGATGAGGGACGAGTAGGCTGTTAGGGGTCCTGAGGGGGTTGGCGGTGAAGAGGAAGAAGGACGGTAGAAGGGAAGACGGCGGAGAAGCCTTTCTTCTGCGATGGCACTCTGTTTCTGGCCTGCTGCCCACCTGTGCCAGTGGTTTATTAGATTATAGGAGTAAAAGAAGAGCTGGCTTACCAAGATTTGAGAGAAGCACCCAACGCAGAGGGGATCTCTCTAGCTGGCGGTAAATCGTCTGCCATTCTGATAACACGCGAAAGAGTAAAGGCGGAGGGAGGGGGTGTGTACTCCCCAATGACTGCAGTGACTCTTTATAGGGGCAAGTGATGGGATGCCGTGTGGGCTGCGTCACCCCCAACGCCAGCACTCACCACTTTCCCACACCGCCTCTTCTCACTTTTTCAACCATGTACAACGGCATAGGTTTGACGACTCCCCGCGGAAGGTTACTAATCGCTGCTTAACAATCTCGCACTGTACTAACTGCGCTTTCTAACAGCGGTACAAGCGGATATGTCCAGCGCAACCTGTCCTCCCTCCGCGTCCACGACAAAAACGATAGAAATACGGCTTGGGACGCTGCTCCTCCCAAACACCGTGAACCAGATCAGGAGATTTTGGACCATGAGAAAAAGAGGAAAGTAGAGGTCAAGTGTTTGGAGCTTCAAGTCGAGCTGGAGGATAAAGAGTCTGTCTTTCCTTTTTACATACAAGCAAAAAAAAATGACAAAGGTATCAAAGGGTGGACGAATCAGAAATCGAACGACGCGTCCAAGAACTCCGCGAAAAACTGCTCGCAAACCTCTCTCTCTCCTCCTCCAACACCAACAACAACGGAGGACGCGCCCAATTCAAACCATCAGACACACACTCCATCGCAGCAGCTAAAAAAACCGAACTTGCCAAACTCGCTAGAGCGTTCGGGACGAGACCAGATTACCAAGAAGGCGATGCGTTTGATCGGGAGAAGCAGGAGGCCGCGAGGCAGAGGAGGGTCGTTGAGCGTGAAGAACGAGATAGAGAACGTGGTGAGAGGGAAAAAGAACGAGAGAAAACGAGGAGAGAGAGGGGAGGCATGGAGGAGCAGAAGAAGAAGTGGGAGGGCGAGAGGGATAGGAAGGATCGAGAAAAGGCAGGTGCGGGTGGGATGCCACCACCACCACCTCCTCCTCCACCTGCTGCAGTAGCACCTCCAGGAAGAAAAAGAGAAAGAGACGATAGATCTCCAAGTCCACCTACTCGCACCCGTCGACGTGTAGATTCGCGAGAGAGGGAACAGAGTCCTGATTCTTCGCGTTCCGTTTCTCGGTCATCGCGTTCTGCATCGAGGTCGAGGTCCCGCTCTCCACCTAGGAGACGTTTCTCGAGTCGTTCTCCACCCCCATCAGGTCCAGCCGCCTCAAGACGCCAAGGCCCACCTCCCAAAGAACAAAAACGAGAAAGGTCCCCCATGCGAGGCGTCCCATCCTCCAGCGCACCTCCCCCTCCTCCTCGTAATCGCGGGCGTGGTCGTTCCCCATCCCGCAGTCCATCTCGTTCGCCCTCCCCACCACCACGCACTCGTGATCGTGACGGTGGAAGAAGAGACGGAGGACGCAGAAGGTCAGCTTCACCCCCTCGTCGTTCCATCCGCGGTGGCGGTGGTGGTGGTGGCGGAGGAGGTCCTCCATCTCGTGGTGCGCGCGGCGGCGGCGGCGGCGGAAGAGGAGGAGGAAGACGTAGATTCTCATCGCGTTCCCGCACACCTCTTTCAGATCGTTCCGACTCCCGCTCTGCCTCTCCCTCCCGGTCCCGGTCGCGTTCACCACCACGTCGAGCACCTCCTACAGGTCCACGTAAAGCACCTCCTCCCTCTCTCTCTTCCCTCCCCCTCCCCGTCCCCTTACCAGGCCCACCTGGTACAGCAACAGGCCCCAGAGACGCCCGCCACAAATACACGTCCCGTTCTCGGAGCGGTACACCTGAGCCTCCTAGTCGAAGTCAGAGGGTGTCGGGAGAGGGACGAGGGATGGGGGAGTTGTTGCCTACGCCTGGGGGTGTAGGCGGTGGACGAGGAGGGGCTTTACAACGGGGTGGAGGAAGAGGTGAGAGGGGTGGAGAGAGGGGTGGACGAGGTGGTGGTGGAAGACCCAAAGAACGAGATGATCGAAGAGGCCGAAGTCTCAGTCGTAGTCCTGGTATAAGTCACAGCCGCAGTCGTAGCCGCAGTCCAGGAAAGACCAGAACTCGAGGAGCGAGAAGAGATAAGGATAGAAGCAGGAGCGCGTCGACGGGATCTTCGATGAGTGTTAGTACGCGAAGCGGTGGTGGTGGTGGTGGGAGGTCGAGGAGTCGGGGGAGAGATTGAGTGTGGTGAGTGGTGAGCGAGTGGGTGTGGTGGGAGTGATGTGGGGGTGGTGAGATGGGATGAACAGAGTGCGTTTTTCTTGAAAGTGGCTACCAGATCGAAAGAAAAAAAAATTAGTTGGATCTTGAATTCGCAGGTTGAAAATCTCCGAGTTCCGGAAATAAGCTTGACTACTAGTACCAGAACGGATACGGCTACGACTACGGGGTTCTGGTCATGTATCCGCATTTGCTCTATCCAACGTCTATACGTATATATATATGCTGATTTCACTTACTGTATACCTTAGCACCTAAACCTATACAGACACTTGAAACACTGGAGGATAAGATAAAAGACGTATCTCGTTTCGGTGTAGAGTATTCGATACTCGGATAGTTCAAAGTCTACTGTACAGTGTACAGTACTTGGGCTCTTTCAAACATCAGTCGAGGAGGTTGGAAATGTAGTCATCATGATGATGTCACACCCTCTAAACCTATTTAGAGTCCGGCTTCACGGCAAACCATAGGTCCCAGGAATAAGCGCCCAACAATCGCTGACGATCACCAGTAGTACTGTCAAAGATAAAACACGGATATAAATTCGATGAGACTACATGTACAGTACAAACATTATCAAGAAACTAAAGCCCTTTTTTTGCTACACTTTTTTTTTCCACTTCTTTGCTGTATCGCAAACACGGAAGATAAACAAATCAAACTTGGAATCTGAGAATAGGAGCCGCGTATATGGTCACATATATATATATATTTCTTCTTTTCTCGTTGGGGAGTCAAAACTCAGATTGAAACAGAAACTGAAACAGGAAACTCTGTCAAGGAGCAGTGGCCAAGGTTGTAGCCCTATCCATGTCCAACGAGATCTAAACATAAAGTCTACTCTCAGTCTCGTCATTTAAGAAAAGAAGAGAGCAGAAAAACACACCTTTAAGCATACGCTCTTGGGCCCTTTAGAAAGCCTTGCCAGAAGTCGGCTTGGGCGGCGCAGAGAACGAGAACGAAGGGACGGGATGAGAGAAGGACGGGATCGGACCCGTCGGGGCTGGGTGGGAGAATGAGAACGAGAACGACGGGACTGGAAGTGCAGATCCAGAAGATGCCGGAGGAGGTTTCGCGTCAACGACTTCAACTTTGGCGTTGGGTTTCAAGTTGGGAGGTGCAGAGAACGAGGGGACTGGCGGGACGGGGTGGGAGAATGAGGCGGATGGGATGGGTGGAGCTGGGTGAGAGAATGATGGGATAGGTAAAGAGGATGCGGGTGGTGGGGGCTGAGATGTGAAGGATTGATGTTTAGTCAACGAGTTTGAACAAGATGGGTTTACTCACTGGAGCTGCAAACACGCCCGTGCTGATAGCAGCGAGTAAGAGAGCGAAGAAAGTGGTAGATTGCATTGTTGAGGTGAGTGTATATGGTCGAGTTACTGGACTGTGAAGCTCCTTGTGAGGATTCAAACTGTGGGATGAGAAACACTCGTTCATCCCGTGTTGCTTTTATACCTTTTAACATACGGGATGTCTTGTGCGAGTAATAAAGCGAGATCTTGAATGGCCAATAGTCAACCTTCCGAATGGCGCGAAATGGCGCAACCAAAGTCCCCCCCCCTCTCTAACCGGACACCCGCAGAGCGTCAAAGTTTTTTTCTGAAAGTAATTGATTGGAGCTGCGCATTGGCTTCTCGAATAGGATGGTCAAACTTCTTACCTCCCAATTTTGGTGGAGTGAACTTGACAGCCCTGACATTTGACAAATGTCCACAAAAGGCCACAATCGAAGAGATTGACTTCTGAGCTTTATCCGGTGCGTATTGTCGGTACCGCACCACTTGGAGTTGGTATCAGTATCACTGTGTACGGCCGTGTCAGTATTGATCGAAGATCCAGAATGGGACTTGTGATACGCACTTCTTAGGCTTCGCCATAGGTATGGCACATTCTGATATTTTTGGGGAAGGTGTAGGCTCACTGTCGAGATTCGGTTCCGCTGAGTATCACTTGTACTGTATGTCTTCAAAAGCGAGCTACCGTGTACTGAAACTTGCCTTAGGTAGTGAAGGTAATCCAGCTTCTTGACACGTCCTCCAAGTTCGAAGCCTCCAAGTAGAGCCTCTGGCAGTAAAGAGTAACCAGCACAACTCCGAAATGCGTCCTCACGGCTTCATTAAAATATTTAACGGACCGCTTGGAGTCGTTTGTTGTCCGGTAGTGAAGAGCAAGAAGAGAAGTTATGTTCAGATACTTCCACTATGTTTCTCTAACTCTCAGAGATCAAGATACAGCACACGAGTTTGAGGTTGTAGAGGCAGAAATAGCTTCTTGCGCTCTGAAACGCTTCAGGTCCGTCGGTCCGTCAGACTCAGACCAAATGTAGGTGGTTACCAACATTTCCGATATTTTCCCTGCTAATAAGGCTCGCTCGGTGAAAAGTAGAGTACGGGAGAGACAAGAGATGGAATACGAAACTATTGTGATGTAGACCCAGATGCAATTTCGACGCGTATTGCTGATCCTAGCGCCCACGACAGCCAGTAAAACAACCTGAACTTTTCGTTTTTTCAAGCCATGTGATACATCCACTTAGTCTCCAACCAGGTCAAGTGTAACACAGGACCTGAGTAGGTTTATAGGAGATGTTGAACAACAACCAAGCGACAGTCGACGTCAACGTTGAGGGAACCGAACAAGTCGCATTCCCCTTCGAATTGCGAAGGTTTGTCCGGCCCGAAGTAAACCTCCGATCCCAACTCTATCTCCGCGATCAAAAGTTGCGATCACTCAAGGCAGTTTTAATAATAATAATTTTTTTTTGAATCCAAAGAAGCTAGAGGGAGAGCCGTCCCCAACTCTCACTCGATCAACCCGCAGGTAAACCGAGGGAGTCAGCTGGGATCCCTTGTCGCCGCTAAATTTATACCCCGGTGCACGATAGCAGTCCGGCTCTAACTAAGTACAAGACCCAGAAAGTAATATAATAATATGTAACCCTATACGCTGCGAGTTGGAGAGAAAATCTTGAGTGTATTTGCAGCGAACTGTAGTAGGAAAGCCACGCTATTTTTTGACGGATCCTATAATCAGAAAAGATAAAGGGTAAGTCAGTATGGTTGCCAGCAAACGGGGAAGAGCGTATCTGGGCTAGGCAGTGCTTAAGGTGCTCCCCCACACCACGGCACTGTGAACTCCCAGC